>WBMV01016874.1:723198-783368 GCA_013396655.1 Campylorhamphus procurvoides | reverse complement strand
GCAGGTACTGACGGCAAAAACACCACTCGATCGTCCCTGTGCCATCACCCCCCTCGCAGCGGCGCGGCCGTGACGCCGCGGCCCCGCCCCGGGAGGAGCGCGGGGCCGGGCCGGGCCGGGCCGTGTGAGGGCCGGCGGGACCATGGCGGAGGGACCGGACCAATGCCACCCCGAGCCCGACCCAGAGCCCGAGCCCGAGCCCGAGCCCGGCACGGCCCCCGGGGCGGCGGAGAGCCAGGCCAGGGGAGACTCGGCGGACAGCCCCGACGTGTACGGATACATCAAGGGAGACTTGTTCACCTCCGAGATCTATAAAGTGGAGATACAGAACCTGCCCAAGTACATCGGGTTTAACGACGTGAAAAAGTTCCTCGCCAAGTACGGCCTGAGCCCGCACAAGATCAAGCTGTTCGCGAGGCAGACGTTCGCGTTCGTGACGTTCAAGAGCGCTGCGGAGCGGGCCCGCGCCGTGCGGGTGCTGCAGGGCGCGCTGTGGAAGAGCCGCCCGCTCAGCGTGCGCCTGGCCAAGCCCAAGGCCGACCCCATGGCGAGGAAGAGGAGGCAGGACGGGGACGGGGCCGCGGCCGCGGAGCCGGGCCAGGCGGGGGCGAAGCGGGCCGTGCCCTGCGGGCAGGAGCAGCCCCCGAGCCAGCGCATCGCGGACGTGGTGACCCCGCTGTGGAACGTGCCCTACGAGGAGCAGCTGGCGCAGAAGAGGCAGGAGTGCGAGCAAGTGCTGCAGAGGCTGACAAAGTAATGCCTGTTGGTAACGCTGCTGTAATGTGTGCGAGACTTGGCCTTGTGGTGGGATGTAGCTAAATTCGCACCTCTAAATGAATTGCTACCTCTAAAATGAGGTGAGTTAGAGGTAGGTCAAAACTCGGATGCCCTGTCAAAGCAAATACAAGATAATCTGCGATGGCAGGGCCTGAGAGTTGTTCCAGCTGACAAAACTTGCTGTTCTTGGTCAGCTTCAAAAGATTGCTAAATGAAGAATTGGTTTTAAAGCCTGTTATTCCATAAGCAGAAGGATGTTTGTGCCCTTAAAAAATGGCATTGTCAAAGGATGTAAGAGAGAATCTGTAGAGATGGTAAATTACTGTTAGGATTTCCTCTTTTGAAATCCTCTCAACACTTATGTCTCTTGCCTTACGTGGATAAAACTGGTATTCTTTTCATGTGTGGGGGTACATTGATAAATCCAGTACATAGCATTATGACTACATTTTTGTAGTAACCTTATTGTTTCAGGTTACTGCTCTTATAAAGTTGGAGAGGGTTTGCCTGTTAAAAAATTTTAGAAGGAATACTCATTCATGTGATAATCTGATGCTTTTTTGTGCTCTATATGAAAGAACAGTGTTTTGTACAACTATTGACCTCAATTTTTCTAAATGTGTGCTTTATACTTTTTGTTTCTGATTTGGGCAGGGAAATAGGAAATAACAACAGAGCTTTATTACCCTGGTTGTTCCTGCAGAAGCAGAAGTTTAATAAATTATGTTGCCCAGTGGAGGGAGTGAAAGCATCACCATTACAGGTAAAGTAATCCCAGGTAAAGTGTGGAGTGGGGTTAATGAGCTGGGGGTAGCATTTATTATTTGGTCCTATGAGACAGTGGACAAGTTGAGTATTTGACATCATCTTCTTATAATGAATGATGAATGTTAGACATTGTTGCCTTTCATGTAAATACTGTGTGGAAATATTTACAGGCAGCAGAAAAATAGACACAATTAAATGGATATTCTAACTTCAAAATGACTATGCTCTCCCTGCAAGCCTGTGTTGTAAGCTAATATATTCTTCATAGAGGCAATAGTTTGCTCTTTAAATAATAAGATTTACTATTACTTTTTCATTGTTACTCTTAGTTCACACATGTCAAAATCCGTGAATATCTTCCATATGAACTAAATGTCCTGTGTCCATCTGCAAATGCATTTAACCATATGAGATTTGTTTCAGGAGAAATTTGGCATGTACAAATAAATGCTATATAAATATCTTACATAACTTTATTTTAAATCTAGACCGAATATCGCAACAAATGTGAGTTCTTGATTGGGATTGGTGTAAATCAAGAAGACAAAACTGTGGGTTGTCGTCTTGGCAAATATAAGGGTGGTACATGTGCTGTAGTGGAGCCATTTGATACTATTCACATTCCTGCTATTGCCAAAAAAGTAGTAAAAGCTTTCCAAGACTACATAAGGTGAGCATAAGTAAAATGAGTAATCCATAAAGGTTTTGATATCTTACTCAAAAATATTGATAAAACTAAATACTATGAAAGCTTAGTGTTTGTTCTGGGCTTTAAGACCTAAGATATACCAGTCTCAATTTTCAGTGATTCTTTTATGTTTCCCCCTTGTGCCTGGATTACAGGATATTTCTCCCTTGCTCTTGCTGGGCTGCTCTGAGACAGGGGGAAGGTTCCAGCTGAACACAGCTTTGTTGCAAGCAATGGGATTGTAAGTCCACAGTAAAAAGTGCATGTTAGTAATGAGCTTCTTCCACTAACTGTAAAGAAATACTCCAAGAAAAAGGCTTTTAAAAGGAGGAATTTGAATAACAAAGGTCCATTGCTTCCTGGGAGGAAGAGAAGAATCATCCTACAGCAAGGAATAAAAAAAAAAGTTGTACATTTAAGCAACAATACTTTTTTAGAAAAATTAGTGCTTTAAAAAGCAATTAAATCTTCAAAAATGAAAATCTCAGAAGAATCATGAAGATAGAAGGTTTGAACTTGGTATGAAGCAGAGAAGCTAATGAAGGCATTATAAAAAGTTGTGTCTCTGAATGTGATGAGAAGCTGCCTATTGCCTCTGTCATTTTAGGTGGGTTAAAATGGGTAAAAGGATTTTGAGAAGTAGGGACATTATTTTGCTTTAGGAGATAATATGTATTCATCAGTCTTTCTTTTTTTCTTCTATGTTTGTTGAGATGTGGAAGTCATTCTTTTCGTGACAAATCAGTGTAGCCTCTGTTCGTACTTAACATTTTTTTCCATCACTTTGGATAGTGAGCTTCTTTTGTATCACAAAAAATTGTTTAATGTTACACAAAAAAAAATTCTCTGTATAAGTAACTGAGCTGCTGCACTTTCAGGTCCACTCCCTACTCAGTTTACAGCCCAGAAACCTATGAGGGTCACTGGAAGCAGCTCACTGTCCGTACCAGCAGGAATGGCCACATCATGGCAATTGCTTATTTTAATCCTCAGGTATTTCAGTTGATACATAACATGTAGTCCAGACAGCTTTAAAAGTACTTAAATTTGATTTTATGATTCATGCATGAAAAAGATAAATAATTACTTGGTATAGTTTACTTCGCATTACTACTCTGTTTAGACTGATACATGGAAATGAACAAATAATTAATATGCTTACAGATGGTATATATTTAATCATATCTATGAGTCACTCATATGATTGTTTTCCCTTCTTTCAAAAAACCTTCAGAAATTAAGTAAAGAAGAGCTCGCTGACCTGAAAATCTCTCTGGCAAAATACTTCACAGAAGGCATGGGAAAGAGCAGTGGTGTTACTTCTCTGTACTTTGTGGAAGAAGGACAAAGGTGAGGGAATTGACTTCACTGCAGGGGGATTTGGTGGTGGCTGGATTTTTTGGGTTTGCAAAAAGAGCAGATAGCACTTTCACAACATTGTTTTGTCTGTTTTGTAGAAGTAGCATCAGTGTTACTAATTTGTTGTTTGCCTTTTCCACAAGAGGCTTCTGACATTTCACATTCCCTGGATAAAGGCAGGTAGTTTCAGTGGGTGAACCTATTACTTGCTGGCTGTCAAGCTGTAGCAGTGTTTATTACAGTAGATGGATGTTTGTACTATCAAATAATTTCTACCTCCTTTCTTCCCTATTTATATGATTTTTTTGATCTCCCCATCTTCCTTCACAGAGCACAAGGCTCATGCCATCTCCATGCAGAGACAGTGTAGGTCCTACTGCAAACATCAACAGAATAATTGCAAACTGCATCTAGAAGAATCTCTAAGAGATTATAAATGATACTGCTTAGGATGTAGCACCATGATTTTTAGGATGACTACAGCTTTAGTAAAAATGGTAACAAATATGTTTTGTCTTTTGTCTCCCCATTCCTCCCCCACCCCCAGGAAGTCTCCCAATCTTGAAGACTTGCCTTTGGAGCACGTGGCTGGTGATAAGTACATATATGAAGAACTTCTTGGCCTAAAATTTAGAATTTCTCCTCATGCATTTTTTCAAGTAAGAATGATGTGAACTTGCTAATTTAACTGGATTTGCATTAATGCCCTTGAGCTTGACTAATGCTATAGAACAAGATAATATATACCAGATAGTATTTTATATTTGGTATGATTAAATCTGTCTTGGCTGTAAAAGCTGTGAATGAGTGTAAACTTAATGCTTTACTGAGACCCATTAAAACACATTTGCTATTTATGAAGTAGTAGATCTGTTGGCAACTTAATTTCCCAGGTGAACACCCAAGCTGCAGAGGTTTTATACACAGCCATCGGGGAGTGGGCGCAGCTGAGCCCAGAGAGCACAGTGCTGGACATCTGCTGTGGGACAGGAACCATTGGCATTTCTTTGGCAAAGGTGAGCCATTTATCTTCGGGATAGAAGCTGCTTTTAACTATGGCAGCTAATTTTAATGGTGGTTACAATGAAAGAAAATAGTTGATAACATGTTGTATTTCAACTATATAGTGTAATTGTTTCAATTAAGTTCTAATTAAACTGCCTACAGCTGTTTAACCAAACCATTATGAAAACTCACCTTTGTGTTGAGCAGCCTTAATTATTTTGCAACTGATTTAGTCAAAAGAGGCAGTGGTTCTGTAAGATAGCTAAAATTTACTAGAATCTATCCACTTAACTAGTCTGGGCTTTCTCAGAATGAATAACCAGCATTTCTTACATTTGTTTAGAGTGGAGCTTCCTAAAGCATGTAAGGAAGTCTGGCTCCTAAAAAAGAAAGATGCCAGCCCAACTGGAGTCTGTCACGTACAGGTCGGGATAAACGGTGTTCATCCCACAATTTCAATTGAGAAAATCACTGTTTTGCACAGGTCCCTTCTCAGCCTTTTTTCTGACTGCAAGGCAGTAATTCTGTGCGCAGGTACTAAACAAAGGTCATGTTAATCACTGATGCTATGAAAAATGGTTAAATTTACATGGAGGGATCTTTTCCCCTTGATTCTCTAGAAAGTGAAGAAGGTGATTGGAATTGAACTCTGCCAAGAAGCTGTACAGGATGCCAAAGCCAATGCCCAGATCAATGGTGAGTTAAGCTGAAATGTTAAGGTCTTGTTTGTTAAGAAGTAGCTGTACAGCTAGTTGCTCTTTACCTTATCAAAGGAGCCTGGAATTACATGTTGTTGATAGTGATCTTATCCATTTTAAACACTTAATATCTCTTGAAAACAAAGACCATGTTAGCCCATGAGATCAATCTGCCCCTTGGCTCAAAGCTAGCTTTTTTCCCTTCTTCAAAAGTAAAACATTTCACTGTAAAAGTGTAATGAAGACAGTTATCCTCCTAAGCAGAATGTTAACAATAGCTGTTGTTTGTGGGGCTTTGTTTTAGTCCAGATAATGGAAGATGCTCAAATTAACTGTTGTTTAAGTGTTCTGAAATAACAGTGATAGTTTAAGTTACACTGATTTCATGGTAGAATTAACAATTTGTAGTTTCTAAGGCATCAAAACATAATATCCAATTTAGTACTGAAAAATGCTGATAACATATTTTCTTTTTCTTACAGAACTGAGTAATATTGAATTTTATTGTGGGAAGGCAGAAGATATTGTTCCTTCCCTAATGAATGTCTTAGCTCCTCAGAACCTTATCACTATTGTGGATCCACCACGAGCAGGGCTCCGTAAGTTCACCAATGAAGTTTTAAGTCTGTTCTCCTACTGGGTGTTGGGTGGTGAACCTAAGAAAACACCAGCGTGACAAGTTAAGCAGAGGCTTCAGGTATAGCTTGAAGCAATTGGGTGTTGCAGCAGTTTTGTTCATGCTGGAGTAGAACCTGGAACTTTTTCTCCAGTCTGTTGGTGCACACAGGGCCAGTAAACAGCTGTCTTGGTTCAATCAATCTAGATTCCAAGGTCATTCTTGCCATTAGAAGAGCTGAACATCTGAAGAAGCTCATCTATGTCTCCTGCAATCCCAGAGCTGCAATGAATAACTTTGTAGAGTGAGTGTTTCTTGCATTAAATTGACTTAGTAAATATCCTAGGAAGAAAACTACATACTTCTTGAGGAGGGGGGATGTTGTTGGATTTCTAAGTCCTGTTTCCTGTGCCTCACCTTTCACCAGCAACAGCTGGGAGCTGCCGCAGGGCAAGCTGGGAATAGAACTGCCTAATATGCAAGTAATAATGGGAACAGTAGGGGTGGTGCTTGGGGAAGAAAAACTGCTCTTAGAAGAACAGCAGTGATGATCAGCATACTAAAACAGTAATACATTTCTTCCTCCCCTTTCTTTCCCTTTCCCCTCAAGCCTTTGCCGGGCCCCTTCCAACAGGGTCAAAGGAGCCTCTTTCCGCCCGGTCAGAGCCATGGCAGTGGATCTGTTCCCTCAGACCAGGCACTGCGAGTTACTGATCTGCTTTGAAAGGGTTGAATACGCCAACGGGAGCTCTGCTGCAGCAGTGCCTGGTGCAGCTGAGAGCACAACAGCAGCACCCAGCTCAGAGTGTGGGGATGGCAGCACCCTCTGTGACATGGAGGGCAGCCAGGCAGCTGTGGGCCATGGAGACACTGCAGTCCAAGAGAGGGACTCTTGAGGGACACTCTGCAGAAACTACTTTTGCCTGTCAACTGCATCAATAACATAGTTTCTGTAACAACCAGGAAATAAAATCCCTGTACATGAGAATAGTTGCAAAGCTTCCAAGTTATTTCATCATCCTAATTTGAATTAAATTTCATTATCATAGAATCACAGAATGATTTGTGGTGGAAAGGACTTTAATCATCTCATACCAAGTCCCCTGTGCTGGGGACACCTTCCACTAGGCCAGGTTACTCACAGGCCCATCCAACCTGGCCCTGAACAATTCCAGGGATCGGGCATTGTGTACTGTCAAGCCAAATCCTACTTCTCCTCCTTACATACATATAGTGGTCTCACTCTGAAATGGCTTTAAATATTCTGCAACTATATGCAGATACAACTATTTAATGAGGAGGCTGATTTTTTAATGCAACACCATCAGTGAACAGCTGCTACTCACCACCAACCAACCAGCTGGTCTGAGTGGCTGAATGTAGTACCCAATTCCCAAAGCAGGTCATGCATGCTACAGAGCAGACAGGAACACTGACTGTTAAAAGGAATAACTGCCTTAAATCTCCAGTTATCAAACACACTTCTAAAACACATTATATATGGCCTATACAACACCACCAAAACCTAATATTATAGCCCTCAGCTGTGCTGATACTCCACCTTGCCAGTGACAGCAGGTACCAAAAGAAGCACTTTGGGTTGTGACACTTCCAACTTCAACATCATTTAAGTAAAAATACAAATCCCAGTTAAAGAAAACTTTATCATTTCATTTAATTCCAAGTGTTTAACCATTTAAACATTTGATTTCTTACCAAAGAGGTGATTAAGTACTTCCCTAACCAATAAGCCTGCACTAAGTTAATTTCTGTTTAAAAATACCCACAGGACTCAAGGAATAAAAGTTCCTTTTGACAGATATGCTTAAGCTATTGTAATACTGATCACACAGGTGCATTTTATAATATCAAACTTTATTGCTCAAAACTAATTGTCTGAAAAATACACATGTAGTACTCAAAGACCAAACACAGAGGATTACATGATTGTGCAGAAAAAAAGCAAGCAGAGGCTCAGTGAAAATGAGGCTTTATAGTTGTACCAATTTAGCACTGGCATCAAGCAACTGCACCCAACACAACTCAAACAGCAACCATTGTTACCTGCTTGGGCAATAAGGATGAATTTTGTTTTGTTTTCCCACTTTCTCAGATACACATTGGAATACTGTAACTGCTAACTTTATTTGGTTAATAACAGCATGGCTTCTTGCACTTCACATTTCTTCCCACTGAAAGTTAGGAGGCTATCACTTCCTGAATTTCACTCCAGGACCAAAGTACAGTTTAGAGAATTAATAAGATAATCATGATGCTTTTAAATACTGGGATGTTACAAATATATTTGTATAACGCCTAACAGCATCACAGGAGAATGGAAGTTTACATACAACAGTTATGCATAATAGTCTTTCCAAACTTCTGAGTACCCAACTAATTCATCAGTTTTGTCTAATAAATATGTAAAAAAAAAGCTGATGACTGGTGTTTCAGTAGGTAGCATCTGACTAGTCACTGGAAGTCACAGTAAGTTTTCCGTCAGTACCATGAAGATTTGAATGCACACTAATTTAATCCTTAACGTCAATATACCACACTTTTGTCAAGAAGCACATAATATGCAAAGCAGAACTGTCTAATCCCCAAAGGACAGAACAGTTCTTAAAAATACACTCCATCCCTATAAAAATACCCATCTTCCTCTGGATATAGAAGGGATAAATAACAAGTATCAGTGACAAAAGCAGCAGTTGTTTTATGCATTCATACAATCAGATCTAAACCTTTACAGCCGATTACCTAAAAAACACACAAGAGTTACAAGACAAGTTTAGGATACATCTTGAATCACACTGTAAGTGTTCATGCAGAAGCTGAAGTTAATGCAATGATCTATCCTCTATCACAGCAGCTCGTGCTTATGTGCAAATGCAAGACTGTTACACTCCAAACAATAGTAAACATTAAAACACAAGAATACTTCACAATGACAAAAACAGCAGTTACGTTGTTTGTTCCAGCAGTTATTGCGCTATTTTCTGGACATCTCTCCAGTTAAAGGCTGCAGCAAGGTCTAATACCATCTTGTTTGTTTATGTTTAGAATGCATAATATACGTTCTAGGCTTTGGTTCACAATGAAATCTCTGGATGTTTTAATTAAGGGCAATGGTCACCTTGTGATTCTGATAGTGGCAGAGTGAGGTAATACAGCAATCCTCTTAAAATTAATGAAAACAAATCGGTAAGCGAGGCATCTATGGATATTCTGCAGGTGACCTGCAAATGCATTGACATTCTGATTTCAGAAAAATAAAGAGATCTACAAGGGTGATTTGTCTTTTACAGTGCCATCCAAGTACAGATTTTTCTGCTGAAAACATATAAGCTGAAATAAAACCTATCTAAAAGAGTAATACATTTAGGCATAGAAGATATAAGCCCTGTCTTTAGGAAAATAAACAAAAATTCCAATAAAAACAACAAAAAGAGACAAACAGCAAATCACTGCTTGTCACTACCGCACCAATATTATATACCCTTCAAAAGATGGAGATTTATTAAAGCTATACAAAAAAAAGCAGAGGCAGTGTTTTTTGTTGTTTGTTTTTTTTGTTTTTTTTTTTTTTAGACAGGCCACTTCTTTAAATAATAGTTTATGTATAGTCTTCCAACTACCCGTATCCTGTTGTAACAGGATTACAACTCGTGGAACTAAAAAGCTAAATACAGTAATAAAAAATGGGTGGATTCATATTTGCAGAGACCTCCAAGTGTATCACTCAAACACAGAAACAGGTAAGACTCCGAGACTCCTCCTGTTTAACCTCAAACATTATATGCAACATGTTAGAGAACATTAGCTTGAAATATAAATTAAAATCCACATACTTCCAAAGTAATGCATGATGTAAAAAAGGAGGTCTTACAATACTGATGCCAACATTGTTAAAATCCAGTAGGCACTAAATTCAATATACTGCAGCGCTCTCTATGTAACATGGTATATAAAACCACACACTAAAATCAAAAGAAAAACAAAACAAAAAGGACCCCTCGAGCCCCCAGATCCCTGTCCAGGTAAGTACCAGGAGCTGCAGCAGGTACAGAGAACTGACCTCTTTGCCTCCCACAGGAAGAGGAGGAAGAGGAGGAGGAGTGTCAAATAGAGCAGTGCAGCTCCTGAATAAACCACTGAAGCCCTGCCACCAGCTTGGTTTTCACTCTCTTCTCTAAGAGCAAACCAGGCAATGGTTCCAAGAGAACACTTACTGCAGTCACGCAGTTGAGACCTCCGTTGGGAGACGGAAACTCACCCAGCTGTGCTTTCACTACAGCCACAACTGTTCCTTCTGTGCTCCACTCAATAAAGCCTCCGAGGACAGAGTGAGGACTGCCTGTCTGCCAGGATTGCATTTTAGAGTAGTTGCATATTTGTGATTTTCTTATTTATGAGTATAACCAGTTATGGTCTCATTCTACTCATTACACTATGTCATAATCCAAATCTACATTCTAATTTTCATTGCAGAAGTTACGCATTTTCTTTAAAAACTAAAAATGCACTTAAAGTAAAACCAAAAACTTCTTAAAAAACCTAAATTGCTGCAGTTATTTCAGATTTTAGGGTTGTGTTGATTTTTTTGAATTCTTTGCTTTTATGGTGCAAACTTAAATTGGTCAAGTCAGATGTAATCTGACACCAAACAAATGAGAAATTGTTTTATTGCTGGGAAGAGGGGGTGGAAAGTCTTTAAACATGTCATTGGCAAAATATTTTCAGGCTATCAACCATCATCAGCTGCATTTTGGCTCCAAGCTTTGAAAATAGCCTTTCAGATTACATTTTTATTACAGTTTTTGTTTTAATCATGTAACGAGGGCCATATTTTCCCTGTTCAACTGATCTGTAAACTAACACAGGCTCTTTTCATTTAAAATAAACCCCAATAATTTTGGATATCAAACCTGTTACTCTTAACACTACCAGGTATTCTTGTTCTTTTCAAGTAATAAAAAAAAAAAATCTGCATCCTGTGATCTCAAATAACTAAGCCTGGCAGGAGACAAAAGCAAAACAAACACAGCATTACTGGCCTAATCCTATGGCATTAGGAACATTGCTCTTCACTTTCCTGTATTTGTCACCAAAGTGTCTTATCAGTGCATATTATTATGTGCTGAAATGCAACAAAACTTTTCACAAAAATAGTTTTAGGCATGTTCATACAAGAAGATGTACATATATTTCTTTTATATATACATATATATGAATGTGTATATATATAATATCAGCTTCAACCTGTACATAGATATTCTGAATTTCATACTTAAAATACATCCACTTCAAACAACATGGATGGCTTTCCAGGAAAAAGTGCTTGATTGATTTTATCCTGTGTGAACATGCCTGTCCCTCTATGCATTTGCCCAAATAAGAGATCTTAATGATCAATCCTTTAAACATATATATCTGAGAGGTATTAAAAAAGGAAAAAAAAACCTAACCAAAGAAAAAGAAACTAGGAAAAAGTAATATTGCCCTGATGATGCAAAAAGAACAATGCATAACTGAAGCAGCTTGGATTTTAAAAGTTATCTTGCATTCTGCAGCAAACAATTTTTAAATAATTGTTGAAAATCTAGTTCCTCCATTTGTGTTATTGCTCCCCAAGTGCATTTTCTCATTACACATCGACAGTACAGAGAGGTTCACTACCAGGCTGAGCCGACTCCACTATTGTCATCTTGGGTTTCTTTCGTGTTTCCTCCTAAAAAAAATATGAAACCCCCCACCACACAGTCATAAAGAGAATATAATCATAAAACACCACTAAAATTTTGAACAATTTTAGCCAAACTTCTGTCAGTCATTGTGAAAGGCTAACTTGGGCTAAGGTTAGAAATAAATTTACTGAAGTAGGTACAATGAAGTCAGAAGCCAGTTTAAAAGAGAGAATGACCATCTCTCTAAAAGTAGCCCCCACCATCAAGTTTTGAAGAACTTTCTTTAGTCAAGATACTGTGCAAACAATCAAAACAGTGTGATCATTGGCACACCTGAACCATGGCATTTGTGCCATTTCTAAATGCACAAGTACATATACTCACTCTTTCCTGTGCCAGCTTTTTCATTTCTTCCTGTAACTTGTTCAGGATGTGCAGATTTGGCTTGTTCTTTTTGGCATACTGCTGAAGTTCTATCACACTTCTGTCAGAGGTTTCCTATTTGACAGAACCACAAGTAACAACTGATCAACTTTTTTCATGAAAATAAATTTATGTACATGAAGCAATAGTGGTACTTTAAGTAATAACATCTATTTCCACAAGTTAGTTAAGTATTAAGTAGGTTATATGACTTTGACCTGGAAGATGCAAGACTAACACAGTGATTACTGTCAGTGAAATCCCTCATCTTGTGTTGTGGCAATAGCAAGGTACGTGGATCACTTCGGAACTGAACTGCTCACCAGATGCTGCCTTCACCATGAGAGGGACCAACACCAGCATACCAAAACTGACATCTTAAAGCTTTGTTGTAACTACATTTAGAAATCCAGAAAAATACAAAAAACCCCTACAGTCACAGAGTAGGTTACAATCAAAACAAAAGCATGTTCACCTGTTTAACCAGCTTGCTATTCTCTCTACCATACATACGCAAGAGAGAGCCCCAGTTTTTCACATGTGGATGCAGTAGCTGTAGGATTTTCTGTGAAGCTAATTGCTTCCCCACTCTCTTATTTTTGCCTGTAAAAATAATCATGAAAGTGTGTCAATGCTGGAGTGTTATGTAATGAGATGAACACAAACATTCACTTGTGTCAGTCAAACTGAGACATCAGAGAAGAGCAGAATAAGCACAGAAAAAGCTTGACAGCTGAACAAGCATCCCCAAAAAGGCCAGCAAAGGAGAACAGGGAGAGAGTGAGACATTTCTCAAGTACTGTACTTACACCAGCCTCGCACCGTGTGCTTGCCACAAGTCATGACGTATTCACTCTTCTGATTTTTCCCAGGAATCACTTCAAACTTTATGGATGTATCACCCATTCCGTGGTTTCTTAAGCACAAACAAAATCAAGATCATATAGTAAGTAAAACTACAAACAACTAAAGTAGTTGCAGTTATCTTTGAGAGTCATTGCAATGAAATCAGATGTATTAATAATAGATTTCAGAACATTAATTAACAATATTTTTTAGATCAGTAACTTGAGTTGAATGAAAAAGCAAGCCTACGTAAATGAAAGCCAAATATACATCCCACAACAAAAGTCTGATCTCAGAAGAGGTATAAACAGCAAATATGAACTAAAACTGACTCAGCATTACGCAGTTCAGTGCCCACAGTGTCTGTCACAGCCACAGGTGCACAGCAAGCTCAGCCAGCCCATAGATGCCCATGTCACTGACAAACACTGCAGGTACAGCAACCAAGCAACCTGTGCACCACAGGACTGTCCTCAGGCTGCAGCCTTACCTTTTAAGGCACTCATGGAGAATCTGATATGGAGACAAGAGTCCAGCTTTACTGGTGAGTTCATATACCCGTGAGTCCTCAATACTGATATGGTTAAAATACTACAAAGGAATTGAAAAGGGTCATTGTGCTTTGTGCGAATGAGACCCGAATACTGTCCTTCATCTTCACTGCAACATTAAACAAATTCTGTTGCTCTGTGCCTAATACTTTTCAAAGTGCTTTTAAGTTCATTATGGAGGTATTTATCAACATTAAAACCGCCACACCTAATCACACATTTGCAGAATGAAATCTAAAGAATTCTTTTAACTCTAATTTTTTAAGATGGACATACAAAAGTCTTATACATTCCTTATCATTTGTCTTTGAGAACAAGATTGCGTTAAGTTAAACTAAGGGTACACACAACTCATTTTGTATATTGAGCTTCTTAAAATTAGAACACTCCTTTCAGGCTGATCACCGATTTTTCCTTTACTCTTTACTTTCCATAGATCATCAGTATTACTGATCAATGAGCTATTTAATACTCCCAAGTACCTGAGAATGTAGCACATATTCTCCTCTTAAAAAACTTTAGATTTTCCCAAACGTCACTGCCTGAAGTCTGAGATTTACAAGAACGAACATCTCGGAAGCCTAAGCATTTTTAGTTCTTAGCTGGTGTCTGAAGATGATCACACAAAATCAGACAGCACCTAGCTCTGAACTTTTCACTGCATCAACCAGAGGATTCTGGAAGCCAGGGTAGTACAGGCAGTCCAGAATCTTGGAACACTTCAGGTCTTCAGTAAGTGACCTGATAAAAATCAGTAACTAGATCTCTGCATCACAGTAAATCTTCAGGTCACTTCCAATTAAAAAAAAATTTCATTACCATAGATCTTGGTCTAAATGAAAAATTACACATTTTCATTTAACTGAGAAAACAACCTTATGAATTTTCAATAGTAATTTTGACACCAAAGGTGCAATGTTTTTAAAAGCAGACTCCAATAATGGCAGCCAGGAAGCAATAGCTCAGTACCTCAAGTTCTTGACTGTCTTTGGGCTTCTCCTCAGAGGTCTGTTTAACAAAGTCGGGAATAAGGATTTCCAGTGTAGCTCGAGCTGTAGAAAGTGATCCAACATCCTAATTAGGTTTATTTTAAACAATGATTGTAAAGAAAGACATCTTCTCTAGTTATAGATTGGCATACAATGATTGTAAAGAAAGACATCTTCTCTAGTTATAAATTGGCCTTTTTTTTTGTAAGAAATTTATTCACTTGCATTTTTAAGGGAAAGAGTTCAACTTGTTCAGGTTGATAATTGAAGTCTCACAACTAACTAAACTAAGAAAATTGCTTTTTGCAAGTGCCTATGAAAGGAAAAAAAAAAAGAGTCAAGTTTCATTTTAAGAATGAAACAGAGCCCTTAGCAGCAAAAACTAGAGAGTTATGACCCCTTAGTTGTTACAGCTGAACCCTGGCACTGTATCACCAGGGCACTCAGAACCCCAGTATGGTACAAAAAGCACACCCAGAATTTGCCTGAACTTTCACAGCAAAATAGCTTTTTTTTTTTTCCATACACAAACAATTTTGTGCTGGTTTCTGGTGATTTGGATACACTGATGTATTTCTCAAGCATAGAGAGTACCACAGGGACATGCTACATCTTTACATGCTGAGGGGTTGTTTTTTCTTGAGCCTCATGCTAAAGACATTTAAATCTGGAGATCAATAAGAAGCTGAACATATTCAGATATGTCAGACATTGCCATCTAAATGTTAATTATTTACATATTTATTACGGACTTACACAATTAGAACTAAATAATACATCGTCTACATGTAAAGTTAACAGATGGATTTTCCTCAGTTTTCTGTCCCAGTCCATCATTGAATCCACTTGTCAGCAAAGTCTCTGCAACAGCAATTTTACCAAAAGAACATGTGTACATCTTCTCTGATTGTTAACAAAATTATTTCCATTTACCATGGCAAATATGTAATCTCCAAAGCAGACATGAAAACATAAGCAAATCAGGAGTTGGTAT
Organism: Campylorhamphus procurvoides; assembly: GCA_013396655.1. Classification (NCBI taxonomy): domain Eukaryota; kingdom Metazoa; phylum Chordata; class Aves; order Passeriformes; family Dendrocolaptidae; genus Campylorhamphus; species Campylorhamphus procurvoides. Next base: position 767,967 of record WBMV01016874.1, on the reverse strand, counting down.
TAAGAAAGAAAATACGCTACCAGCTTTATTCTTGGCAAGTTTTTTGCTGCTGGCAGTTCCTGCCCCATAAGTTACTCCATCAATAATAACTGAGGCTCCAAAAGGTTCACTTGGGTTCTCTGAAAATGGAGGAGAAAAAAAAGAAAGTTCTTCAGAACTCTCAATGTAAAATACACCCATTAGGAACAGTAAATACCATCCCATCAAGATTTTCTTTTCTTCGTTTCAAGAGAAATGGAAATTGTCTATTCTTCATAAAGACTGAAAAATTGCTTACTCCAGCACATGAAAAACTAAAGAGTTTTCCATTAATACAGCCTTAACACCATACACTTCATTCTTCCAAATAAAGAACATTTTAAGAGATCACTGGTAATCTGGCAGAGGTCAAGTATTAGTTCCAAAGCTTTTGCATCAATCACAGTGTGAATACAAGAGTTACACATTCTGACATTGAAAATTCAGTTATATTATGTAATGCACATATAGGAAGAATGTAATTCTGAAAAATTATAAGGTGCCCTCAGAAAACCCCAAAACAGAAAAGCAAGAATTAACGGAATGTATGTTATACCCTGTTACCACTTCAGGAAACAAACCCCAGCATTCAATTGATTCCAGTTATATTTTCCATATATGCAACATTTTTGGATTCTTGATTAAGCATCAAGTGCATTCCTCCACGATATTTATGTAAAATAAAATTCTCCCCTGCTTTTTGTTTTCCAAGCTCTAACATCACTTTCACAGCCTCTGTACAGCCCAGGCCAGGAACTACCAAACTAACTCTCATACCACTGGCACAGAATAAAATTAAAAGCTGTTTAAAACCACAAACAGATATCCATCTGGCATTCCACATAAATCCCACACTAACCACAGAACAGCAGAGTCTCAGTAACTCTAAGTTACTTAAGTTAGTCCAGTAGAATGACACTTCTATTTCTACTCTTTTAATCCCATAAACAAAAAATCAATCTATTGACTCACAATAGACTTTCAAGAAATTCCCAGAAAGATGGCCATCATTTGTTGTTGGGCATTTTCTGGTTTGGTTTGGGGGTTATTTTTGTTAACTATGCAAGCCTGAGGTAAACCCTTCAAAGTAGCATGAGGTTGTGTAAGAAAATTTAACAGACTTACCACATTCAAAGAAATTGTAAACAGGGCGAACCTTTAGGACTCGTTGCATATATTCATGCAGTATGCAAACTTCAGACTTCCCATTGGGATTAATGACAAACTCTGCAAAAAGAGACAAAGAGGGAAAGAAACTAAGTAACTCCAGTTTTTAAAAGATAATTTATACTAAAAATAAATCAATAAATAAATTACAAGCTCAAAGGGATAAGTGCTTGCTCAAGTTAAATGTGATGCTGTTGAATTGGGCATAGTAACTGGACTTGGACCTCCAAGTCCATTTTAATGGAAGAACTATTGAGATTTAAGTCTGAGAAATTTCTATCAACAACTGGAAGTGCACTAATTATGAGCTAAGTGAAACATTCTATATTCAATGTTTTCAGTCCCATGGTCTCTGGGCCTCTACACACAGCATTTTTGGCAGCTAACGTCAATTAGAAATCCTCTAATTTGCTCCTAAACACATCAGAAGGGAGACACAACAACAGGCACATTGAGTATGGTTTGTGGGTTTGAAGTCTTTCTCCCTCCCTGCCCCCCAGCCCAAAAATCTTGTTTAGCAAGCCACAGATGAGGGCACTGCCCCATTGCCATGAATGTACTCCTTTTATTTGAAAGGCTACATTTTGGTTGGGATTGTTTGGTTTTTTTCTGGAACAGTATCATTAGTCATGAGCACAAACCCTAGCTCAGCAGGGACTACGGCAGCATGGGAGAGAAAGTTAGGATTAGATAGATAAAGTGCAAATAGGTCTTAAATTTAGGTAATTTCAATGTGCCTCTAAATATACACTTGAAGATAAAAAAGTATTAACTAAAAATTGAGCTGCACCTCCCTGTTGCAGGGCAGGTCAATATGCAACTCATGAGCTTTAATTCTGCTAGAGAAAAAAACTCCAAAACATGACCATATACCAGATAAAAACAAACCAAATCACACATCTATGGATATTTTAACCATCAGACTGCAGTAAGATGTGCTGTTATGGATACACAGTCAAGACAGACAAGAGGGAATACTCCAGCTTCTCATCAGACATGATATTCACTCCTCACACCACAGGACACAACTGTACACACAGTTCTCTTTTACCTGCACCTGTCAAGCTGCTTTACATTTGTATTTTTAATAGGAGATTTTAATCTGGGTCAATCTGGCATCTGTAACCAGTCCCTAATTTGGGACCAACTAGAACTAGTACAGAACCAAGAAAGCACTGAATGACTAGGCAGGATGGTTTTCAGCAACAACCAACAGTAGCTAGAGCTGAAGGCAGTCACTAGTTACCAGGACTGCAACCTTGAAAAAAGATCTCTTCATTTAGAAATTATTCTTTTTAACAGGAAGTATATTTTGACAATATTTTTCCTTTACTATGTAATAGAATGGATCAAAGAACACAGGATTCTAACCTCCTACAGGGGCTTTTTTATTCTCAGTCAAGCTCAGAACTGCAATTAGTCCTTAATATATAATACTTGAAGTACAGGTAGCTAAACCAACCTTTCTTTATAGGTGCATCTTGCACAGACAAGGTGATGAGTTTCTGGTTGGCAGGCAGGATGGGCCGCTCGGACTCCGCCTGCTTCCGCTTCATCTCCCGGTTGAATTGGCGCCGCTCAGCCCAGGTCCGGAACTTTTTTACAGTAACTTGTTCGAAGTCAAAACGCTTCTCGAGATAGCGTCTGAAATCTTCCAGATCTGAGAAACACAAGCCAGTTACTCTCTCTACACTGAGCAAGCATTAAGTTCTCCATTGTCACTGTTTAAACATGCTGTAATTATATTCTTAGACCAGGAGGAAAAGGTTAAGGTGCTATTTTATACTAACAGAGCTAATTACAAGTTTCCCCATTACTGGCTCAAATGCAAACTGGAAAACCATAAAAAAGAGACACTGTTTTATTGTGTCACTTCAAGATTCTACTAAGCCTTAACCCACAAAATACCCAACACAATCTGTGACAAAGCACTGGGAATTGCTCTGCTTTAACCCCTCTTCACCCTCCCTTTACCTGAAGCAAGGTACGCAGTGAGTATAGTAGTTATGCTTTAAGCCTCAGTTTCCTCAACCCAACTACTGCTGCCTATTTATTAAGCAGTGAACCCTCAAACACTTGTCTAGTGATGCTTCATGAACTCTGTGTCTGCAGACTCTAAGCAGAACTTAACACATTACTTTCACAAACTGAGTACTAAAAGACTGCCCCCTTGAAGTACAGCTGCTTCTCCTTTATAGGCTATTTCTGCAGATATAATAAAAAAAATTAAAGAGTAGCATCCACAGATGTAAACAAACAAAAGTAAGCTGCTGCTATTGTCTCCTTCCACAAGGAATTCCATATGCAAGTCAAGCTTACACTTGGTCACTCAGTACTTTTTTCATTAATACAGAACACATCCTATTTAAAGAACGATACGAGAGGTGAGCTTCCGGTAGAAAAGTAAGTGCTTACTGGTTTTAGTTTTGCTGCTACATATTGATGATTTGGTTGTTTGGTTTGTTTTAATCTTTTGGTATGATTTTTTGACTGAACAGGACATATGTAATGTCAAGGACAAGTTTCATGTTTGAACACTACAAACAGCAGCCTATGATCCCTACCCGTATTCTGAGCAGCAGTCATTTACATGGATGGAACTCTCAGGAATGCAAATGTAATAAGTGGCACATGAGCTTTCTCTCCAAGTTCCTCTAAGTTAGGCAGTGATTTTGGCATCAATTCTTTAGACAACTCTTTGTAAAGGTTATCAGACTTGTGTCAATAAAATAAGGAAGCATCACACCCCTTCGTATGGGTGCAATTATATTTGTATGACTTATTTTGCTAGACTTGTGTAAATAAGGTAACATAATTTAACTGCACCATTTCATCTTAAAGAAAAAAAATAGATAAAATTCAGACAAAGAGACTGCATAGAGACTTCTTATTTAAAGAAGTGTCAGAAACACACTTGACAACAACAATTGAAATGTACACATTGACTTAACTGGTTCTTAAATTGAGATAAAGTCTACAGGACTAAACTCCCAAAATGTTCATGTTTTTTTGTATAAAACCTGTCCACATGGACTCTCAAGGCTTCAGCAAAATTCTTCACTGTGTACTTCTCTTCCTGTTAAAATCAAAATCTCAAACTGTGCAGATGGATAACTGACCACTTGACCCCAGGCAACGTATCATTCAGTTGCCAAGTCTGGAATAAAGCTCCCTAAGTGTCATTAACCCACCTCCAGCCAAGAAGACTCCACTTTCCATACATACCTACAGATTCATCTTTACATACTTCAACTTTGGCCTTAACTTGTCCCAAGGCTCCTTGTGCTGCATCTCCCCCAGAGGGGTCTTTGTCATCTAAAGACCCAGCATCAGCAGCAGTGGAATCTGGTTCTTCTGTTTGGCAGTCCAGTTCTGAGGATTTATCCAGGTGCTTTACAGGTGATACTTCCCCATTGGGGGTTATGTCATTGTTTTGTTCCCTTTCCTCATTTTCCTTCATTTTTTTGTAATGAAAGCAGGGAATGCTACTAAGGGGAGGATCATGTTTCTGCAAACATAAAATAACATAGAAGGTATCAGTATCTCAAGGTCACCAAAAGCAAAACTCAAACTGAAAAGATGCAAATGAGATGGAAGTTAATTTTATTCAGTCCAAGCTCTGGCTTCATTTTGGTCAGCAATCTCATTCTACTCCAGAGCTGAGCAGGGCCACTCCTGTGGTCCTGACAATGTGCAACACTGATACAAACCTTCAAAGTGTGTTGGTTGGTTTAGATCCCAGCTACATTCTGTTCAATTATATGCAAATACTAAACGCTTTCATAAAATCCACTAAGTTTTCTTGGAGCATAAGGCCATGGCATTACATCCAGTGTCTGCAGATTCCCTGGGTTCATGACTGTCACATCCTTACTTCTGGTTCATAGCTACAAATAAATGATCCATATAAATTTCATGGTAGAATAAACCCACCATTTTGTAGCCATATTCTACAAAAACAGAGGCACCAAACAAGACCATCTCGTTCACTGTAACCGTCCAAACAGAAAAACAAGACACCTAAGAAAAATCTTATTAAATTTTCAGAAATAGAAGAGATTATTTTCCAAGGACCTTAATTTTAATACTAGAAACAAACCTGCCAAAGTAGAAAAATATTCAATTGCTTGAGGAACATATATGATTTTTACATCTTAGTAAGTATGTAAGTAATTGACAGCTCTCACCCTTATGCTTCCTGTTCCCAAGAAATAAGGTCTAGACCAGGTAACAACTCTAGATTCTCTGTGCAGATATACAGGAATGCCCGAGTTATGGAATGTCATGATCCATCCATCTGGCAAAGGTTCTGTAGGAGGGCGGCCACGACCTTTAAAGCAAAGAATGGCTTTAAACTTGCACAGACTGCATAAAAGAAGAATCCAGGTTTTTATTCATTGCTTTTTCTGTCTCAAAGAAGAAAATGGCACTGAAACAAGATTAAAAATGTTTTGTAGAGAGATATTTTGATAACACACTAAATCCTGAAATATTACACATTCCATTATGTTCTCAACTGAAAGGCAATAGAAGCACTAATTTTTATATAGAATGGTTTGTTTCATCAGTGAATTTTCTCATTAATCTTCCTTATGTATTTATATCAAAAGCACTACTATATTTACTGGAAATTTCATACTTGCTTTAGAAACAACTGAATTTTCCACTTGACACTCAGGAATAAATTTGCATTGAGACACCACCAGACCTGCAGACTCAACCAACCAACAAAGATTTCATTTGTAACCAAGGTCTCACTCCTCTCTACAGCAGCAATCAGAGACCATTCATCTTTGCTGGAAGCTTTGTGGCAATCCTTTGTTAGTATACAATTTTGGAAGGAAAAACTGGTTTCTTGTTTCAAAATATACTGAAGCTACACTGAAGTAAAGTACTCCTCTAGAGTGGGTTCATTTTAATGCTAATTTGGAATACTTTCAGGTAAATTCTTCTGCATTCATTCATATTCTCAGTTCTTCTTTGTCAGCGGTTCTAACATTTACACAAAGAAATGACAAAGTCATTACTTGTAACCTAGCATTGCATGCACAGAGGCTTCACATGGAGCAGTTTCAATAGCAGAAGTTATGTAACTGAAGCAGGAAAAAGTGCACAATGACCACTAAGTCTTCGGTTGATTCATGGTATTGGAGACAAAAACGCCAGATCATCCTTGTTCACCCTCCCTGCCACTGAGGTAAAATTCTTCATTATTTTTCACAAATCCACACACTAAAATGCATTCTTATTACATAAAACAGATCAAAAGCAAAAATCAACTTCACGTTTTAGGAACATGAAAAATTCCATAGTGAGAAGCCTCCAAACAACAGAATTCTCCAACATGCTAACAGGTCACAGGAACTATTATCCCACACTTTGCTTGCTGATACACTTTTGTTCTACAGACAAAAGCCATATATACAAGAGTCATTTAATCAACATTAACTTACTCTTCAGGACAGTTTTAATTTTGGTCATCATTGGCTGCACACTTGTTTCTCCATCAGATTGGTGATCACTTTCACCACCGTATTTCTCATTATCTAGTCTCCTTGTTTTGGGTGCTCGAAGACCCTCTTCCAGCAGAGCATCCACATCATTATCAAAGTCATCCTGAAAGAGACTTCATCAGACACCATCCTACTGGGTCTACCAACCTCCCTTTTCCCTTGCAAAGAGAAAGCATACATTTTTGATATGCACTTCCATATAGAGACTAGAAATTTCCAATGATTCCAGTAAAAAAACTGAAAAATAAGAAAGTAAGCTTCTGTGAGAACTATTTTCATGCCAAAATGAGCTGCAGTTGTGTGGAACGACTTCCAAATGCTATTTTTAAACAAAACTACAGAAGCTGCCACACTCAAACTTTTGAGTTTGACCAAAACACTTTACAGAAGTTTTCAGCCAAAGCTCTGACTCTGAAATTCTGCATTTTTGACTCACACACCTAGAAGAGAATGTTTTTTTGCATATTTTCTTTTAGCCACTTGGAAACCTCTTACCCACCAAAAACCTGTGGATTTGCTTACCTCATACGAGAAATTCAAGGTTTCTTCATCCACTTTATCTCTTTGAACGATTGCTTTAGATGTGAACCCTCCTCCTTCTTCATCTATTTCCATCAAATTGTCGGTAAAATCTTCTAGCTCATCCAGAACTGCATATTCCACTCTCTTTTCCTGATCAATATCATTTTCATCATCCTTCTTGTCATCACTTTCACCCCCTATTCCTACAGCTTTACCATTACTACCACCAAAAGGACAAACATGCAAATCCCCATTGACATTATTAATACCAAACTCTGCATCTGCCTTATAATCCTGCTCAACTCCAGTGTACAGAACCCTTCTATCTTTGCTTTTGCAGCTTTCTGTAAAGCTAACACTAATCTTCACATCTTTCAGCAACTTAAGATCTGGGGTGAACTTTCGAACTGACGGTGCGTGACGAGCAGTTCTTGGGCTTTGGTCACTACTGTTGGGGTCTACAATAAGACGACTTTTGTAGCAGGCAGATCCCTTTGTGAGCAGCTGCGTTCTGCAGAGACTGTGCGTGTCCCCAGCAGGGGTATCTGACTGTCCATCACCACCAGAGCCAACGTCCATTACCTCTGCGTCACTGGACGTTTGCAGGGGAGGTGGTGGAGGCTGTTCGTTGGGCGGCAGAGGTGGGGGACAACTGTGATTCTCCACATTCATTTCTCTTGCAGGTTCTTTAGGGAGGGGTGGTACATTTTCATAGTTCTCCATTTTTAAACCTACTGTTTTTTTTTAAAAAACACAATGCTTTAATAAATGTTTATATCTATATTCCTAGCATGCGTAAGTCCATCAGGATTGGTTTATCATGTTCTATTCAATATGCAACACTGATGATTCAGTTAAGCTGACTACATTGTTCTTTTCATTAATGTAGACAGCTTTCAGAATCACTGTCTCAATTATTGGAAATCACAATGCATTCAGCTTAAATAGCTGAAGACTAAGACTGCATCTTCACTGGACAAGCAGGTCTCCTTTTCTTCTTTCAACCTATAAGAAGACAAAAAAAATATTGTCACAGGAAAAAAAATGGAAAGAGTATCCCAGGCAGAAGGAAAACGTCATTCCTTCTTGTATAAATTTCAAGTAGAAGAATGACAATTTTTAGCGGTGAATAACACAGGGAAGCCAATATCATTTTGAATGAGGCTGAAACTCAATTGGTTTTACTGCTTGAGCTGTTCACCAGCACAAGAATTTGCTAACACAGTTGCCCTGTATTATGATTACTTGACTATCTCACCTTGATTAGTAGGCAGGGCATTAAGCATGACAGACTAAACCCCACATTTTGGGGACATTCTCCCATAATTTGGCATTCAAGCCATACTTACCCATGCAGCAGAAAGGATAATTAGCTTACAGCTTAAGACAATCTGCAAAACCAATAGGTCTTTACCAACTATGGCCTGTAAGACACATAGCTTTTCAAAGTTTAAATTATTAGGTACTTTGAAGATACCATTAAAAGTTTTAACAGGAAATCTCATAATTTACTGAAATCTCAAAGAAAATTACTTTCATTTTATACTATTAGGGAATTATTTATTTGTTATGTCCAAGGAATTCAGGTCCAGATACACAGCACTGAAGTTCAAATTAATTTAGAAACCAATGCTTTAGGTAATTTAATCTGGAAAAAATATTCAGTTGCTCTAGGAAATTTTACAGCAGGTGGGGAGTGTGTGCTTAGGATTTGTTTATTTTCTACATTAGGTGGGTTCTTTCTACCGTGTCTACGATGGCTTCAATTATACTTTTGTCATCTGTGCAGGACCATAAGCACCTGGGGAAAGGAAGCGTGATTTCTTACCTGCTTATTTTGGTTTCTCCAAGTCCCTCCATGCCAGCCCAAACTAGGCTTAAATCCTCCTACCAGGCAGGAATGAAGCAGTGTCAACTCTGCCTAAGACAGCTGACTCAATCTGCTCTGTTCAAAGTATTCCCAGGTAGCAGAGAAACTCTACCCAAGTACTGTGGAAAAACAAGCTCCAAGTCCTTCACTGCTGTCTAACGTTGAAGGCAACAGAGCAGAATGTCTGGGTTGTCATGAGGGACTTACTGAGAAACCAAATAGAATTCTCTCATGTAACTCTACGCCAGCCCAGGATGAACAAACCAACAGCAATATCCAAACACCAACTGGGGCAAGACAGGAAGCTGGGAATCAGAAGTTATAATGGGATCAATTAAAATTTCAACAACATACAGAAGCTACCTACCTGGAAGCTGAAAAAAAACATAATATGCAACAGAGCAAACTCTTATTTTAGTAATCTGGCAATAAAGCAAGTTTTGCTGGAGCAGCAGAGTTCATATTTTGTGGGGTTTTTTTGATGTGGGGGATTTTTAAACACTCAAAATTGTGACACATTCGACATGCTGAGCTTGACATTGTAGAATCACTACAGAAAAAGTCTCCAATTTGGTAAGAGCTCTAAAATAATCCCATCTTCTCTGATACAAACTTACTATTTTTCAGATTGAAAAATGGCTCATTTACCAGTAAGACAAACAGTTCTATATATTCAAATCCATTTCATCCTACAAGATGAACATAGAGTGGCTCCAGTAGTGAGCAATTCCTTCTTCTTTCAGCAAGTACTGAAACATCTAACATTTTACAGAACACCTCTAGAAATATATTTGTCTAATAACTTTTTTCTTTTTTAATCTGAGTAAAGTGAATGACTACTGACTTTCTTCACAGTACATCATTAGTGCCATAATTGTTAATTTCAAACAAAAGACTCCAAAAAGTCACAGTGTGAGTTCAGTAACTCCTGGAAACTAAATGCCTAAGTCATCTAATTTTTCTACCCTAACAGTCTTCTAAAGACTCTTGAGAAGAACAAGTAAGTAATTCACATAGAAATGCAATAGTGAAATCAGCATTTGAGAATTTGAAAGAGTAATACCTTCCCATATGTTCAAGGGGCTGCCTGGTGCAACTGAAAAGACTTAACTTTCACAAGGCATAAGACACGAAGGTGAATGCAATTTCCACATCTCTGATACACACCCTGCTCCTACACTAAAGCCTGTCTTAACACCACTGATGTCAAAATGTAAGAACTTAATCTTGACCTGCCTAGATGTGGCAGTTCACCAGTACAACACCCCTGCTTTTTGCAGGAAAGATATCTTGTTATTCTATTTCAGGCACTGTTAACAATTAAATTCCTGTTGTCTTCCCTTTCTTGTTGGCCTTGAAATGATGAATAGCTGAATGATGAATACCAAGTCACTGCCAGGGATTGTCAACTACTCAGTACACACACTGTGGCCAGGGAAAGTACTAGACCAAGATGAGCTTAAGTGAGCTTTTCCACTTCTAGCCATAAACCTGCCACATCCCCAGGATAAGATAACAGTCTGGTTGCTCTACAGTTACAGTGGGCTACAATACCTTCCTATAAGCTACAAAAAGCCAGGGAGAAGCAGAATAACACAGGTCCAATTCCCATCTTTCTTGCCAACTGACATTACAATATGCCCTTTATATCAGGGGCTGAGAAAAAAAATCCCACAACAAAACCAGTAAGGATTTTCCCTGAGCTATCAGGTATTTAAAAGGACAGACAGAAGGGATGAAACCGAAAAGAATGAGTTAGATAAGCCTGTAGGTCACAAACACCCAAACAGACTTTAGATCAAGGGAACACAACTGGCACATACAAAACCAGGCTTAGCATACAAGGTCATATTGTAACACAAGTCAGTTTGCATATTGTCATCCTTCATTAAATTGTCCTGAAATAACAGATTTTATTCCCAAAGGCTCTACCAAGTTCCATCAACAGTTTCCATAAAGACTCCCTCCAAATATACAGAACATGACTGATAGCTGGCACCAGGCAGTACTGAACACCAAAGGCACTCTGGATGATCTGCTGAAAATATGAATGCACAGCTCATGTTCTGCAGATCCCCAATACATGGAAATTTCATATTTTCAACTACTCATTCTTATTTTAGCAGATCATTTTTCAAAAGTTTCATATCACAAAGCAAATTCAGTAATAGAGATACACAGGGGACTTCTAAATGTAACAGAACAAACTGCACAGGTCCCAGCAAATGCAAGTCTTGGCTTAGCTGTCTCACAGATGTCCTTTGAAGGCAGAAAGGAAAAAAGCAAACTATTCCTTTGTTTAATAAGTTCCACTGCCTATTCCCACAATCAGACAGGAGAGAGAGATGGGAGAGAACTACGCAGAGAAAAGGATATCTTTTTTCAAGGCAGGAAAAACACAGAATCTTAAAATTTGCACTGCCTAAACTCAGAGCTGGCTTTACTTACAGCAGGTCAACAGGCTAGAAGTGAGTTTAACAAAGAACATATTTCCTCCACCAATACCTGCAGCTGCAAGACAGAACAGCATACCATAGACTCTCTCCTCAAAAAGTCACTTCTAAAAAGAAACTGGATTCCTGTCAGAAACTACTTACTTCACATGCAATGGACCCCAGAAGGAAGAGTGGCTCGGAGAAACTCTCCTTATTTGCTAACCAAATACAAAGTCCTCATCATCTTCAGCCCCAAATGGCAACTGTGGAGGTGAATTTATGAGGAACTGATCACACTTAAAGATCCATTAACTTCTGTGGAAGTAATCTTTTGCTCAGTCAGCTACTTTCTTTTTATTATACCTATTGTATCTTCTTGATACATACAGTTCTAGAAACAAGTTAATCCTATTATCACTGCTAAATAAAACCCAAAACAAAACCCAAAGAGGTAAGACCAAAACAGGATGTACCAGAAGAAAAAAAATATTCTGTACATTAACTACTACATACATGAACTAGTTTTTCTCCCCATTATCACGGTTCGAATAGAGAGATGCTGAAGGAAACAAGCACTTTATATAAGTCAGTCACCAAGGAAGTTTAAGGAAATGCACTCAGGGCCCAACACTAACATTATCAGTGACAAATACAGACAAGAACATTCATAACACTTTATCCCATTTCAGAACAAGCTACATCATTTTGGAAGGGCACCCTCAGAAATGACAAAACAACAGCTGCTTTTATAGCTCGACCAGTTTTCTGGCAAGATTTAGATGGTTTTGATTAATTGGATAAAATAGGAAACTAACTCTAAAACAGGTGAAAATCAGAGCCTAGGAGGAAGGAAAATATTCTTCCTTTGACATCACTCTTCCTTGTAAAGGAAAAGAAGAGACACAACAAAATTCCCTTCTCTAAGAATGCAAAGTAATCCTGATAATCAAAAGAAATCAAAAGGACCTGCCTGAAAGAAGTAGCACCCCAACTTCTCATCCAGAATTAAAAATAGGAACACTTAATTTTAATTACCTAAAAAGAAGAGGCTTCTCGACTCCTAAAAAAAAATAAAGACTTAATTCCAAGACCTCTAACTCACAACCTAAAGGACTAAAAAAACGGAATGGGTTCACTCAATCGCAGTTTACAAGGGAGGGATGCCTGGATGTTGGGGGCCACGTCTGGGCAGGCAAACAAACTTTGCAGACAAACCCAAAGCCTAGGGAAAATAAAAACAAAAGAACGGTTTCCAGCAAAAAAAACCGTGAAGAACGCTGGGAGAATTAACCTTCCAAAGACTGAACGAAATAATCTACTGTTAATAGAAGAAATACTCCAAGAAGGACCCTGAGTTACAGACACACCACGTTATCTCCAACGTACCACAACTAAAAACAAAGTCCCTCTGCGCCCGCACACACGATGGTGCTTTTTTCCCTAACTTCGCACAGAGGGACACACACGCTTTTCTCGCCTGTACAAAGGGATAGGCCAGTGGGGATCGCCCCGTCCCCCCAGACACACACACGGACAGCGGGACCCGGGGTAGGCCCTACCGGAGCCGCGGCCCCCACACGGTGCGGGGAGCGCACACACGGCCTCTCCTTCCTTCCCTCCCACCATCCCGAGCGCAAGCCCACGGCCGAGCGAGCAGGGACGGGAAGCAAGNGCCGCCTCACGACCGCCAACCCCCGCTCCGCGCCGCCGCCGCCGCCATCTTTAAACGCCTGCTCGGGCTCCGGCGGGCCCGGCGGGCGGGACCCCGTGCGTGCCGAGCCAATCGCGCTCGCGGGCTACACAGCCGCGGGTTTGCAACCCCAGCGCCCATTGGCTCGCTGCCGTGCCCGTCAGGGCGCTCCGCCAATAGGGACGCGGGAGGCGCCCCCCTCGCAGGCCCGGCCATGGCGGGGCGGGCGGGCCCTTTGTGTGGCGGCGGCGCTGAGGGGCCGCTGAGCGCGTTCCCCGCCGCGAACCGCCCACAGAGAAAGACGCTTTTTGTCCTGTAAAATGCTGCTTTATATCTTTAAGCAGCACACCTGCAGCATTCCTGCTTCAGGATGCATTTACCTAAAAAGGATATATCAAAGTGGGGCCGTTTTTCATGCCGTGTGTACCAAGCAGTTCCCAGAGCAAGCCCCACATCTGTTTGCGGTGTTTAGACACAATGCCAAAATAATTACAGAAAATCGTACACAATTTGTGTGAAATTACTTCTGAAGTGTTAATGAACATTTTCTGTTCTAATTTGCTCTGTTACTTTATAATTTGCTTCCCCCCAAAAAACATAAAGAGCGATGGAGAGCTTTTATTGATAATTACAGGGTTGCCTCTTTTTTTCCTTCAGTTACGCTGATTTGAAATCAACATCAGACAGAAAACACTGCCGTAACATACTGGTTCAATCACCAGCTGTATAATAGCATTTAACTGAGGAATGTTTTTGTTTGCTGACATGTCTAATTTCAGGACACAAGAATCTTTTTCTAATGTTTCACTCATGTCTTTGAGGTCTCCAAATCCTGCTATGAAAGATAACAGTAATATTTTAATAAAGTTTTAAGCAGTATTTTGAATCTCATGTAATAACAGGGTGATAATTTAGGCATAATGTCACTACTTTATAAACACATAGTGATCAATGACCAAAATTGCCTTAAACCTTTGCAAGCTGCCCTGAAAAACTGAAAGCGGGTTCAACTAAAAGCGTTTTCTCATTTTAATTCCTCATAACAGGGTTCTGCACTCAAGCCATCATTTTAGTGATTTTTAAATTATGTCTGCTTTTATTATCGTTAAACCACTTCAGAACGTGTATTTAATAAACACCCACGGTTTGCAAAACAGCCACTTACATCACACTTGAGCTGTCAAAGCTTGGGAAAAAACCCTCATGAGGAAGTGCAGAGTTCAATGATGTTGGCATCTGCTGTACCAGGTCACCTCCAGTTCCTAACACTGTGACACAAGATTGTCCCTCTCGCAGGGTCTATGAAAGTGCAAGTATTGTGACTCACAGCCCATTTATGTGGCTGTATAACTGAATTATTGCACTAAGATCACTTACTTCAGAAAATAGGTTACATTTTTTATATGTACATAAACAGCCACGTTTCACTTAGAACCACAAGAGGCACACAGAGAGATTTTTACATAGAGTCACAATAATTAAAATGCCTGCAGTGCATTGAAAGTGAAAAAATATCCAGAGTTAGTTTTTCCACTGTGCATCTGTTTTCAGAGAATCATAATACTATGACTTAAAGCAAGGATGCCACAACTGATTCTTTAGACACAGACACTACAGGGAAATATACTAACTTTTTATGAACAAAAGAATAACAATCCATTAGCAAAACAATGTTTTCACCAAAACAATGCTCCAATCATGATTAAATTTTTAACCCAGAAGGCCTATGTGACCTCTGGAGAATTAATAACAAGGTGCACCTTCATCTGAAACTTTTCATCACCTGGACTTCTGATGAAAGACTTGTCAAACATGCACAAGAATCTTCCACTTTTGAAGGGTATGGGTCCACTTGCATGGTGCAATCAGGATTTACCATAAAATCATGAACTGTCTTTATTGTCAGCAAAACCCCAATTCCTTATGACAGGGAGATTTTCACATACAACATATCAAAAGGCTGGAGAGAAACTACTGCTGTCAATACAAAATACAGAAATCAAGCCTATAAAGAAACAACTAAGACCTTCCCAATAAAGTCAACAGGCTGCAGTCATTGGAATGAAAATTAGGTGGAGCCAGTGGCTTTTTCATATTCTTAGTTCCAATGCCAGTAAGTGCAGCACATACTGTGCTGTTCCAACAGTGAAGGGCAAGTTTTGCTCCACCTGCATTACTTTTATTTCGGGAAAATAAGTTGCACTGCATCTTTTTAAGTTTTTTTTGGCCCTGTCAAACTGGTATTTGCTTGCATTCCATGTCTATGTTTCACTTTTTGCTGTCCCCAACGAAACCTCTGTCAGTCCTCACCTCACAGCCATGGAGAGACATCAAAAGGACCCCACGAGCAACCTCAGATCAGTTTTCTAATATCAAAAGAGGTGGTTGATTGCTACAAAAAATAATCAAAGGAGACACATCCTTTGGCTCAATGGTACCACAGAATTACTAATCTTGCTCTTGCCATCCACAAAGATTCATCATAAACCAAACTGTGTTGTCTACAGAAGCACATTTACCTTCTGATTTCCCCCTAATTATATATCACGATACTTATAATTCAAACCTGTGGTAAGAAAGCACACTTTGTTGTGCACACTCAGTGTGCACTACAGGCAAGAAGCTGCTGCTCCAGTTCCTTAGCTTAGTCTACTCTGTACACTGCTGGCAGCACACAGACATGAATCTGGAGCATAATCTTTGGCTGTCAAAAGTCCAGGTGTAGTTGCACTTATGTAAGCAAAACCATAAATGTCAGTACCTTTGTTTTCCCCAACAGAGGCCAAGTAAGTTATGGTTCTGAAAGCACAGTTGTGCTGATAGGGTTGTTTTTTATGTAACTGCCATTCTGGGATTGCATTGCCAATCTAAACTCATGCATATTATACTAAGACAGAACTCATACTTGACTGGCACAATATATTGCTGGAGAAAACAGAAACATTTGCAGCTGCCATACTGTGGGGATACTGATACATCACATCCATCACATGCTGCATCTACAGGTACAGCAGACCAACAGCACCTGCAAAACAATTGGTGCCAAGTACTTGGTCTCCATGTGATGTGCATTTCAGACAATTTTGCTTCAGGTTAAACCTGCAACCTGTTGGAGAACACTTTGTGCACTCCTCAAGCACCTCTACCAGTTCTGATCCATATGGAACCTGCCTAGACCCTGTCACCTGAGGTTGCCGTGAAATGTGAACTAAGGCACAGTAACAAGAACTATGGGAACACCATGTAAGGACACTATCAATCAAACCAAGGTGCTAATGGAAACCCATCTGTAACTCAAAGGAACAGTTAATTCCTCTTTAAATGCCAGTCATTTCAGTGAGACCCAACAAACAGGAGATGAATAACACATCTGTAACTTTGGCTCTGTGGTTATTTAGGGTAGCTATTCACAGCAGAGCTCCTACAGGAAGAGAAATAACTGGCTTCTCGTTCACCTTTTTCTTGAAAGAGTACATTCCTTTAAGAGAGGCAAAAGCCTCAATCATTGAATACCAATTACAATGTTGTACCACAGGAAGAGACACTAATGGCTTTCCATATTTTCTGGTTTATTATTTAATGTATCTTCATTCATGTCTGAAAGTGATGTGGTTTTCTCCAGCAAACAGAAGAAATCGATGCATTTACAGAGTCTGGTAAGTTCCCAAGTGAGGTAGGCTCTCACCCACCAGGGCTGGTGTGCCAGGTGGGATACCCATGGAACACACTCCCCGCAGCACCAGAAGGAAGCCTGCAAGGCCCCCTGAGTGCATTGCCTGGCACTGTTCTCACAGCCCTCAAAAACAACAAGCTCATAAAACAGAACATCACTGTATGTTCTCTGCTAAATAAAGTATAGCCTCCTCCTCCCCTTCTCCAACTTCTGATCGGCTTTAAGCTTTCATTTATTTTTCTCCATTTATCTTTCAAGTACAAAGACACAAAAATTTGATGTGAATCAGCAGAAAAATTGCTTTTTTACCATTCATGTTGTGTAGGACTTAAATGGATTGTAATTTTGGTCTATCCTACTTAATACAAAAGTTTACATTAGTTATTATCTTTCTCCCTCATCTGTGATCCTAAGTTCAGTCCCTATGCCTTCTGTTTTAAAAGATGTGGTACATTTGAGAATGTTAATATAACACTTTTTTCCATTCAGTTTCTAAGTTCTTGATATAGGATGTTACAGATTAATTATTTATGTATATATTATATATTCAACATTTCTTCACTCCTTTCACCTTAACCTACATTTCACAGCATGAGTCATACTGGTGGATTTTGTAATTCTCACAGCTTATGCCTTTCCAGGTGATTACAATACAGATTCTATTTTCACTGAGTCAAGACTATTTCCCAGATCCTCCGAAGCCACCAACAAGACTTCTCTGCAGAAAATGAACCAGATGAAGAACATCAGCAATGTTCTATTACATGAATCTGAATGATATAAAACTAATTCCTAGTAGCTAATATTCCATATAAATAGGGATGCTTCCTGAGCCATTATAGTGCATTAAGTTCTACAGGCTAAATTTAAAAATGTAAGATGCTTTAATTATTGCCTTATTACTGTTTAGCATTTCACAGATGCATTTCACAATTTCTTTTTTCCTTATGATATTATGAAAACAGCATTCTAAGTCTTATCAATACTTTTGCGTGTGTTTGAGGCCCAACTCATTCTCTGCTCTGCTCAGGTGTATTTTATGGAGCTGCTAACAGGGAGATGAGACAATTCCACCTCCACTGCAGTGTCCAGAACATTTAAGATAGTGTCAACTCAGTGTGACAAGAGTCTCAGGTCTGCCCAGGATCCTGACTTCTTCCACAGTGAGGATTCCTGCCCTTCAGCAGCATTTTCTGAGGCTCCACTCATCCCTAAAGAAGCATTAGTTTTGCTCATTCCTTCGTTTCAAATATTTTCCAATTTCTTACCCGGGTAAGACAACCAGTCAACAGCAGAGAATTAAAAACCCCAACACACACAACACAACAGAAAAACCCCAGAAAAATACAGCACCCTTAAGAAGGAATTAAGTACCAGAAATGGACTTAACTTACAGCTCTTTTATTGCTAATACTCATGAAAGATTTTACTTCACCTTATCATACAGGCAAACAAACAAACGCATGTGCAAAAATGTATAATCTATTAATGTTGACAAAGACTGGTCACCAGATTGACTTCATTCTGATTCTAGTTTTGAACACACATGTAAACAATTATGACACAATTTTAAGCAAAAAAACCTGTAATTGAGTTTTTACAGATATTTCAAAATTTCTTCCACTGCCATTCCAACAACAGAGAAAAAGTCAGGAAAGAAAAATCTCTTGCAAATTTATGACTTTGAAGAGATGATATGTATAAGCAAACTTAGTAAAATGCCATGAAATGTTTCTTATTTACATTTTTTCCTTTGTATGCTTTAAAATGTACATTTAAAATTCCCTGTTATTATTAAAAATACTTTTACAAAAATAAACCACTTTCTTTGTTAACTTTAATTTTCTTCCAGTGGATTCATTGCAACTATTCTTTGCACAGAGTAGATCATGCACTTCACCAATACCTGATCATTTCTATGGACAAGCACCACTTGCTGATACCTGCACTGCAGTCCTGATCCTGTTCCCACTGAAGCCAATAACAAAACTCTCACATGCTCACTCTATTAACTATTCTGACATGATAAAAAATAACATCCAAGGTTTGTGCTCTTTACAGTTTGTCAGAAAAGGCAAATCCCAGATTTAGAATTTTGATTCAAGTAAAGCAAAATACATGATTATAATCTGTTTTTACAGCTAAGTTCTGACTTGTCTTTTTCTTTTTGCCTTCATGTAAAAGGTAAGAATAAATTTTCATTATTATAGGACTGCTATAAAAACTAAGGTTTATAAATGCTTTTAGCAAGAAATTGCATGCAAGCATTTTGCTTGCCTTTAAGATAACATTTCCGAAGAGAATGTCTTGTTCAAATATGGTGATTCTTTTTAAGACATAAAAAAGTTTGCTATGCAAACTCTCAGTAAGCCATTGAGGCATTTTTAAATCTGCATTTGTCAAACTCAAATTTAAAACAGCTACAGCTACTTTGCATCTAAGAAATAACATTTGTATTCGTACAAGTATATGGTCTGAACAGTCATAAAAAAATAAAAAAGGGCTAATAATTTCCTGCAGCTCAGGACAGTCTGGAAGGCTCCGAGTTGGAAACCATGTACAACCCAACACAGCTATTGACCACCTTGCAATCAAGGTGGGCAAAAAGTCACTTACATAGTGCTGAATCCACGGGCTGTGACCAGTCATGTGAGCAGTCCTAGTGTCTGGGAGCTACTGAAATACACAAGTATAAAGGAAAGAACTGACTAAAGGCTGCTTTAGCTTCTCCTGGCAATTAGAAGTCTGGGAATGGCCTTTCAGTACTTCACCTTAGTGGCAAGTCTCATTTACTGCTGCCTCCACACACACACACACACAGAGTACAGCAGCACAGCTGCACATATTTGAAAGAAGCAGTTTGCTCAGAATTTTCACCAGAAATCTGACTACTTTGTAATAATTAATTAAAATGGGAGGCTTGTGAAAAGAATACATCCAGCATATCTAGAGGGGAAAAAATAGGAGTGTTCCACCACTAACTTATTATTCAGTATTCAAAATAATTCAAAACAGAACATCAATAGCAGCAAAATAACTTAAGGTTTTCAAATATTCTGATATTAGCTAGAATCTTCTGTTACCTGCACTGGCACTGAATAATTGAAAAAAACATGCATTTAAATAGCTTTTTAATTCACAGGTGTTAGAACATAGGAAGTACATCTTAATACCCAATGTTTTCAGCAATATAAGAGTGCAATAATGTCACCTTACAATAAGTAGCTATTTTTACTAAAAATCTATTATCAATCACTCAGGCTTTAAAATATTATACCAATAAAAAATTAAGCCAAAATTGCATATGTACAAAACAGCTGATATATGTAAACCTCATATTCAGCTTCTGTTTGCAAACAGGTACCTATTCCTTACCTGCCTGCTGAGGAAGAAAATATCAAGACCGATACTGCTAATTAGACTATCAGGAAACAAGATGTCACAACACAAATAATTTTATTCTAGTCAAAGTTAAGCAACTCTGCTCCCATGATTCTTTCAGTGAAAAGTGAACAGAGACTGAATTAAATTTCTACTCTCAGACCAAGTTTTAGAAATAAGATATATTGCTGTACTATCTATAGGAAAACAAATGTAAAGAATCCCCCTGCTCTGCCCTCCCCAGGCAGAACATTGCACCATGGCACTGCTGAAAAGCTGAAATATGACTAAAGCACTTAATGCTACCAGGATAACATACATTCATTTAATGCACACTGGCATCAGCTGTACAATCTTAACAGCACATGTTGAAGGAAAAGCAAAGTTTGGTAAAACCTTCATATGTAACAATAAAAGCAGCAAATGTTTTCCCCTCATCAGAACTGAAAACAAGTTTAAGTCTACTTAAAACATCTTTAAAATACTCCACTACACCCACAAAAAAAGTCATGACTTTGTCCTGGACAAAGATGGCTTTGCCCTGAAGGCAGGGTGATATTAAAAAAATTATTTCTGATTGCAAGTTGCTACTTAATGTAAAACCAGTTTTTTCATCTGGTTTTATCCAAAGCATTAGTGAGCCTGATACAGGTATGCTACCAGTTTATTTAAACTTTTGCTTTCCTTGCTATTTTTAGCTTGTGGAGGATGGCACAAAACATTTACTAGAGCTTAATGGCTTGTTCTCTCATTGCTATTATTACAGACCATCCACGTGGAAAGTTGCTAACTGTGCAGTTTGAATTCATAGGTGCTTGTTTGCCACTGGTTGACATCGGCATCGATCATGTTGCGCTCGGTGAAAGTCACCTGTCCCTCGGAATCGATGAGCACCACGGTGTTCGTCCTGCAACCACACAGGGACAGGGTTAAGTCTTGGCTCCACTGGATCGATCTGCAGGGTGTTACCCTCATTCCCAAGTGGTTTAACTCTGTTTGTTTTTCCTTTCCTGACCACATCATCATCACCTTAAGAGGGCAAAAATCGTCCTAACAAGTTCAAATGGGCATTTTCAGGCCATTCTTAGTCACTCCACTGCTTTGACTCCTTGCTGCATGTGCAGCAGCTGACACACAAGGCTGCTCATTGCACAGTCAAACTCAGTGCAAAGTGCTCCACTCAGAGAGAAGCAGTTAAAACTAAGTTTCTCTTCACAGCCTACATGCACCCTGAAGGGTTATTTCTATTACTAGTACTCTCTTCACTCCTTTCTTTCAAATCAATTGTCCACCGAGATTTAAGCACTGTTAATTATTATCACAGCACACTGATAGATGAACACAGAGAAAGTTTTCTCTCTCTAGGAACCCTCCAAAGAGGAAATCTGTGTTCCAAGAAAAGCAGATTCCAGCCATGCATCTGTGCCACTTTGCCTTGTGTAAGCTGTCATGTCTCTATGGAAAGGGCAGTACTGTGTCACAGAGGGATGACAGGCAGTAGGAATATTCCACCATCCTGATGGGGTGGCCTTCCACAAGTCACTCCACAGTTGTTCACTCATAAAAAAGTGCTTGATTTCCTTAGGAGAATATCATGAGGCTCAGTTAACAATCTCTTTTCACTAAACCCTATTCCTAAGGGAAAGGTAAATGTGAGCATACAATTATAGCAGTAGGGAAGGCTTGAAATACAGTGCTAGTTCACCAGTAAAAGGTCGGTATTTCTACCAAGTTATCCCTGTTTCTTTTGAAATAGCTGGACTCCAATCTTTGAAGCAAGAGGAGGAAAAAGTTTTTTTACCATGTTAAGTCTTCATTATCCTATATTTAAAATGCTTTTCTAATACATTTTATGGAAACCACTGCAAAAATTGAGTATCTCTCTCTCAGAATACCAACTCAAAATGCTTACAGCAGCAAGCACTGTCTGCTTATCAACTCACATCTCTACAGTGGAAATACTATGGCTATACCTTACTAAATTATACTAGATTAAGATATCAAACAAAAAAAATAAAGTGGTCACTATAGAATTAAAACTTATAGTAGTGTAGTTTTGATCTGAGGTATGCTTTGATCCAGTACACATCTGTTTCTGGCTATGAATTTTTTTACCTTGTTCCATAACCTGGGCAACGAACACATACAGCTGCATACTTGTTCAATATAGGACGTATGTATTCTTTCCCTTGGTCTTCAATTGCAGGGTCTGGTAATTGACTGAAAAAAGCAGTAGTTTAATTTTTTTTTAATTCTCCAATATTAACACATTCATTCCTCTTAAACTGGAAGGAGCTATGGGATATCCCTGATATCACAGTCAAAGGCAAGGCTGAAGCAGAAGAGAGGGGAAAAGACAAAAACCCCTGTATCCATCAGGAGAGAAGGGAATTCTGTGTAACATGCAAACACAAAGTGATCATAAAGTAAGATGAAATAGCATATTTTAAGAAACTTCAAAGCCTGTGCATATCCATGTGCTCATATTTATTACAAAAAGATCATTTAATCTTGAAGTGTGATTTGGAAAGATTACAGACTTAGTTTTAAATATTGCTTTTTGTAAGGAAATATTTCCATTTTATAGTCAGATGGTTTCAGATGAGATAATGAGGAATTACTGAACATTAAGGGAAGATCGTTTGGACTATACCGTATCTTATACTTTTGTCTTTTTACTAGTAAAAGGTGTAAAGTATGAGAATGATGATCTTGAAGGTCCTCTCCAATCCAAACCACGGTATGATTCTATGTAAATAAGTGCCTTTTCTGTGTGCAGTAACAAACTGAACCTTACCTAAGCCTCCAAAAAGCTTACAGCAAGTAACTTAGACATCCCTAGTCCTGCACTCATTGCCCTTACTAAGAGACATGCAATCTTTAAAAGAACAGGGCTCAGAGAAACCAATGTACAGTTAATGAGCACTAAGACTGCAGTAGTAAAGTTTACTGTGTCTCCTGCTTAAAAATCAATACTGTTGAAAGTCAGACTGCAGAGAAAAAGAACATTACTATTGCCCTTCATTACCCAGCTTTAGACAATTAGCATAAGGCTAAAGCTTTTATTTCCTATCAAAACAATTTCTATATGCAATTTTTAAATGGGTCATATTGTATTTTCAGTAAACTCCAGCTATCATGTTCTTACGGCTCTTGATTATTCATCACTGTAAGAAGCTCCTTGACCAAGTCTTCTTTGGTAAGGTCTTGACTTCTCTTGACAACTTCTGTGAAAAGCTGCTTCCCATATTGAAGTTTCTTCCATGGTGTATCCAACAAAGAATTACTCAATCCATATATTCCTACATACACACAAAAGCCAATTTAATTGGAAAGTGTATTCCGGTGATTTGTCACTACAGATTCCAAACATTTTAATATAATATAAGTGGTTCCCCAGCTAATCTTTACCTGCAGATATGCCATAAACACACTTCCTGGGTAAAGGACTTAGAGTCAAATCCTTTGAAAATTCTATTCCTCAAGACACACTTCAGCCATAGTTACCAAAGGAGTATCCCACTAATTGCAGTGCAGGTGGGTACACTGACATGGATAGAACTTTTACTGAACTATTGATTCTATACTGAAATTTATTAGTAAATACTTAAATGAATTCAAGGACATTTAGTAATATTTTTTTTTAAAGAATGCAGAGAAACAGTCAGTGAAGACAATGCTTAAATAGCTAAGCTAGTAGAACAATACACAGCTACATAAGAAAAGGTAATATTCAGACCTTTCTGAAGCAAACCTACCAGCAGTTAGGAAAACAGGGTCTGGTTCTCCTTTGTTTCCATAGTAGCAAATTACATCTCCTTTGGTGGTACTGAAAAACATAAATAAGAATTTCTCCTGGAAAAGCCATCAGCTTCTATATTTGATTATGCTCTAATTTCATGCAATCTTGAAGCACAGTAAGATGTTTCTCCCACTGTTACTCCTATGGTTCCAGACATTAATTGATGAGTTTTATTACTCTGCTCCTCTCAAAACACTGTATCAGCTGCACCACTATCACAAAGTACCATTATAATTTTTAAACATAACTGCAATAGAACTTAGGAAAAACCCAGAACTTCTGCATGGAAAGTAGCCAGGCTTAATGACAAAAATCTGTATGGCTTTGGATAACTGGAGATTTAGTTACCTGGGAGAAGGGGGCATGTTAAAACAAAGGAACTGTCCATCACAGCAAGCAACTTTTGCCCATCACTTCTTTTGAATCTCTCCTGCCCTCTAAGATGCTGACTACTATGGGCCATTTTAGCTGGCAGAGCCAAACTGTAGGCCCACATAGAGCAATGCCCTAGGACACAGCTGGGTCCTTCAGGGACAGATGGGCATTTTCAGGCCGTTCTCCGCTAGCTGTGGCTCCTGTTTGTAACCCTCTCTCCCTGCAGGTACTGGCTGCAGCTCTCTCCTGTGCACAGAGCACAGCGAGGATCTTGCACAACATTCAAAGGCAGGTTCCACCACCGCAAACAGCTCTCATGTGACAGAGATGGTATCAGCATATCCAAACAGCAGAGACCTAAGCTGTCATCCTGATATTGACACCACAAACACCAAACCCACTGATAAAGAAAAAAAATAAAGTCATCAATAAGGCTTGTGTGGCCTGTGGGAAATGGCTTGCCATTAGATGGCTCACTCTCAACATCCCTCAATCCCATCATCTGACAGGGAGCAGTGATGCCTCAGATTGCTGCCAGTTTGTGGGGTTTGGCTTTTTCATTTGCCAGAATACAGCAATGAGATCTTCTAATTCTCTATTTCCCCCTAGGGATTTACTTGTTCAAAATTGAAGAGAGTATTATTCCAGTTACCAACAAACACATTCTGACCACTATTCAGGTTTTAATTTGTCTCCCAAGCTCCAGCTCCTTAGACAGCAAGATAGGCTTTTTGAAATAGAGAAAAAAACCCAACAAACAAAACCTGGAGTTACGACTGAATTTGGATTAAGCAGCATAAAACATAATAGAGTAGAGAAACCATTTCCAGCTCCTCATTTTCTCCTAAGATAAAAGGAAATATCTCTGCCCTGATAAGACTCAGAGTATATAGAATGCAATCTCATTAATGATGTACTGGAACTTAAAATTGCTCTGCATAAGTTAGCATCTGCTACTCAAACCTTAATAACAACCAAAACAGTCCTGATTTAGCTGTTTTTATCCTTCTTGAAAAGCCATTCTGCAAGACATTCTACAGCATCCTTTGCAAGACAGCCAAATGAAGAAGGAAATATTAACTTATTAATTATACAACTCAGAAGAGTCAAGGAGAGGAATAAAAACCCCATAAAGCAAAAATAGAACTGCCTTTCTCTGTGCACTACTCTTCCTCCTCCCAAATCCATGACACTTTTCTTATGTCTTACAGAGAGATGCCCAAGTTTTTCAGCATAGGTTAAAGACAGTAATTATAGGTGGTATTTGTGTTAAATATCATATAAGAGTCTTCAGTTATTCAACTTACAATTTATCCACTGTTAAAACAAATGTGCTACTTTCTGAACTTTCCTCTAGTGGCTTAAAAAACATTTCTTTTCCTTATCTTTGTTTTTCTTCTCCTCAACCTTAGTGTTGATCTCAAGACTTATTGACCACCACTTACTCTGCCACCAAATGCCCACATTAGAACTGTGACCACTCACATGTTCTAGTTACAGCAGGGCTGGATATGGATCCTCCGTTCCTGTTCTGGCTCTAATTCTCAAGCACTGAAGATTTTGACTAGTCTCTGCTAGAGTTTTCATGTGAATGCATTACTGGTGATATTCCTGTACATCAACAACAACAACACAAAAGCATGTTGGTGAATTTGTTTCTTTACCCCAACTGGAGTATTTGCATTGGGAAGAACTTGATAGTCCATAACAAAAGCAGCTGAAACAAAATAGAAGGAAAACACAACATGTGACCTGAATTTTCTTTCCTTCATCTCTGGAGATACAAATTTCTGTTCCACTACCAGAGATTAACCGGTGTATGTGCCCCATTTACAGAATCCATTAAGAGCTGCATTTTCTTAATCAGAGACAAAAGGGGTTTTTAAACTATTTTTCTTCAACACAATAAAGCAGAGAAATACAGCCTTTCAATGAATATGAGAAAGTGCTACTGAAAAGTACGGGTGGAAGAAAAAATATTCTATTAGCAGCAACTTGAAACTATTATACTGGTGCATTAACTACTCCCTTTTCAAATCATTGAACCTGCACCTGCTGTAAAAGGTCTAGGAAGAGAGAAGTTCAGAGCCGTTGTTATCACCTGAGGGCTCAAAAAACTGTGTTACATGGAAAGGCAGACATTTTCAAGGGCCCAAGCAGGCCCTTGAACACAGCTGTCCAAGTCCTGTCATAGATGTGACTGCATGCTGAATAAGTAGGCACTACTGGCTCCCTTCAGCAATGGCTTTTTATGTGAAAGAATATTATCAGCCAGCATCTGTTCTGAGATTTTTGTGACTGAAAAATTCAGTAACAAGATCCCCTGGAGTTTAACAAAAAGATGGGGAATACATACAAACTGCAGGGTCACTAATTCAGGACATCTGTATATTATTGTTTCCACATTCCCCCAGATGTGTGTTTTCACTTACCTCCACTGCAACACTGCTGCTGTCTTCTGTCAAAAGAAGACTGAAGCCTCCCCAGAGACTTCTGAAATGGGGATACTTTCAAAATTTAGCTCACTGTGCCAGTCAGGTACTCTTCCTTTTATCATTTGGCTCTGCCTATTCCCTTTCTACTGTTTACAGATAGTACTGAACATCAAGGCAGAAGCCAGGATGAAAACAAATCACTGCAAGCTTGATCACAGCAATAGCCTCAAAACCCTGGCCTGTACTCAGATTCTCTTCCCTCCCAGCTTTACAAGTATAGATACCAATTTCACTGGAGAAGTAATAAAGGCATAATTAAAGTGATGACAATAGGGCCCAGTAGACTTATTTTTAAATCCCAGCCATTGCTGACAGCAGAAAGAAACTAAAACTGCATAAAAATTATGCTCTTAGATACATCATTCTGTCAAAAAATATAAGCAATAATAAATGTTCCAGGAAATATTCTAGGCAGCATAAATCTCAGTAGCAACAGAAGCTTCACAGCAACATGAAAGCCATGCAGAGTTTGCCATAATCACTTCTTAATGCTGATGAAACATAACCAATGTCCTTCTGCTCCCCTGCCCTGCTTCAACTTCAAGGTGCCTTCAAGTCTTGTTCAACAAACACACAGACGGAAAGGAAAAGGAAGAAGTAGTGAGGCAGTAAAAGCTCCACAGCGTGTGGTTATCACCAAGTGATCGCTCCCCTGGGCACTGAGCTCTCTCTGCTAACGGGGGATGTTTTACAGGCAAGGGCATTGGATTGTTTTATGAATAATGTGTGCATGTATTTTTTGTGCAAGGACAAAAGATGAAATTGGCAGCTTGAAATGCTGAACAGTAGTTTCAACTAAGTAGTACAGTTCACAGATTAATTTTCTCCAATGTTCATGAGCTAATCAGGAAACTTTTTCTGTTTTGAAGCTAAAAACAAAAAAGCAAACACCAAATCACCAACTCTATAGCCCATAGATCACCTATGATCAAATAAAATGGTGAAAAGAATTCTGCCGGGTATTCACAGCACACAAATTCTGCTTTAAAGCACTACTCTGATTTTGTTGTTAGTGTCTAAATGTATCTTTGGTGTTGTCTTTATACTTTGGGCCAGGCAGATGCTGACATCAGAGGAGAGGGATAGAAAAGTTTTTCAGAAGCTTCTTTCTTTCTTTTGACTATCCATCCATCCACTGGAAATGACTGAAGATCTATGCAAAAATATTTCAGAGAAGCACCTGGACACCTCATTTTCATGAGAGAGCCACAAGAAGCAAGACAGATGTACTCTGCAAAAGGTGCTATTGTATTAGGAGTGACAATGCATGAGGAGAAATGTCAATGAGCTCACAGAGCAATCATGATGACTTGACCATCCACATTCTTTCCACAGCAACAGCACTCTGACTCTATCTCACTGTTCACAGGGACGGCTCCTAAATCTAATCTCTGGAGTGCAGTCAAATCCTTCCCACACAGCCACACTGAAGAAACAGCCCACAGGTGATGGTAGAATTTACTATTTTCCCTGGAGGGATCGAAAACTGGCTGTGACAGGAGAGAGCAGAAAAGCTTACCTGAAAGGCATTTCTCTGCAATCCCCTCCAGCTGACTTATTTTGTAAGGGACAATTTGTCTATTCCTCCTGGAGAAAGTGATTCACTCCTGTTACAGAGGGATCTTATTGCACATAAACTATATGGGCTCCAAGTGACAACCTGTCAGAGACTCTAAACTTGCTGGGAGAGTGACAAGAAGCTGCCAGTTCCATTTGTCCTTCAGGGAAGTCTGTATTACACACTTGGCAGTAAGAACATAAGTGAGATGCTGCCACAACAGCCCTGACAGAAGTTTGAGGTGCCCATGAAAGTCTGAGTAACTGCAGCAACTAGATTTGTTGGACATAAATATAGGTTTCCCCAGGACAGAAATGATGTCCTGATCATCAACAAAAGCAGCTCATTGACTTCAGATACTACCACAAATGGAGAAAGGAGGAAAACTTCTACACATCTTAAGCAGACATTTACTTAGAGACCACACCAGTTTCTGCAACCTACTGATAGTCACAACTGGAGGAGTGGCAACACTGCTTTCCTAGAAGCTAATTTTGCAGCTGCACAAGATTCCAAATAGACACTGTTTCCTATATGCTACATATTCAACATAAAAGTATGTTTAGCATAACTGGATAAATATTCATGGCCAAGATGATAAACTGAAAAATTAGAAAAATAAAAGCACTAAGTAGTCTTAAAAAAAGGAATCAGTGGTGTTTAAATTGACATCAAGAGATGCCAAGGAGAAAATAGATTATTACACTAAGCATCAAAACCCATGCATGTTGAAAATAAGAGTCACAACAAGCTGTGGAAATAAACAGTAAGATTTTACAACTTGTATACTTGTTTCCAGCTCTCCTTCTGACATCACTGCACGTGTGTCTAGCCTGTCATCATAATAATACAGACAGAAGATAAAAATTTCTTTTTCTGAAACGTGTACCTGAAAACTCAAACATTGTAAATCTCTCTAAATGTGCTGCTTAGAGTCAGCAATATCATGTGCTCAGATAGACCCCTCCCCACTAGTGCTTCATTTAAGCTTTCAATTTGAGTTTCCATCTCATACACTTTAACAGAGCCCTATTTGTTACACAGTGGAAGAACATGTTAAGAATAGTCTTCAATCTTTATTTTGAACCAGTAACATGGCCCAACAAAATAGCATCAACTACAATAACATTTTCTATCTACATAGAGAAGTAGCTTTCATTCTTATACTATATTTCTCTCAGGAGTAATTCTAATTTTCTAAAATGACAAGTTTTCAGATCTTACCGAAATTGCTCTGCATCATTAGCTTGGCAAGAAATTCATTTCATCAGAGTATCCAAGGCTAAGGACATGTCAAAACTGAGAAATTAATCAACACACACAGCTTTCAGAGTGATACTCAGCAAGGAATTACGATCTGTATCACCATGGAGAGACTATTCAATTGAACACACAATTCCCTATCAGCCCAGCATGGAGGAATAAACAAACAAAGCCAACACAGAAATGACTGCCTGAAATAACATCAATCAAATCTACTTTAATATTCACTTGCAGGAAAGTGGGAGAGTAGGGAAGAACTGATTGGTAGGTCTGAACCACCAGCTGAAGGCAGTCTAATGCAGAAAGTGAAAAATGGAAACACAAAGCCAGTAAGCGAAAGGGTGCTAGAAATTATTTCCACTCCAGACAGTTACACTCTGACCTGTTCTAAGTGAATGTGACTTCCCAGAAGCAGGCAGAGAGGCTGAGTGGGAGAAGGCCCTGCACCATCAGGTCGTCTACTAAGATTAATGCCTCTGCAAAAAGGGGGCCAGAGCAGTAGTGAGCTCTAGGCAATCTGTATGTGCCTGTGGTCATGCAGGCTGGGTCCACCTGGGAACTGACACATGGCCTGGAGATGGCCTAGCCCTGGGTTTCCATTCTTCTCTTTCAGGCATAATGCAGAAAACACTCAGCATATGTACTCGTGATTTGACACACGTGCACATGCAGTGGAAAGGATTGTCCCACCCATACTGACTATAATCAAGGACCCAACGTCCTTTCTGTAGCTACAGAAACTTTAAGTCAATGTATTTGTCTTGTGCTGATTTTTAAACTCTCAGGAAAGATTAATAACACAGCCACTCTGAAAAGAATGATTAATCCTGCCACAGCACCTCTCAGAGAAAAACGGTGTGTGAGAATTATGGAGCCAAGGTTTTGTTTTCCCAGAACACAAGCCACAGAACCCTCAGGGTAAAGACTGGCTATGGCCCATCAGGGAGTCACAAGAAGTGCTGTGGGAAGCAATGATTAGAATACAAGACAGTCCTCCAGTGTTTGAAAGATAAAAAAATAACACAGGAAATTATGACTACAGTAACATTAGGACCTTACATGCCAATTAGCAAAAAACATGAGCTCCAACTTTAGTTTGTGACAGGCTTCTGTATTGTTACATTTCTATGCTGTGATGTATATGTACAACACTGCTCCCTTTGACATTTGAACTGTGGTGTTTCATGGACTTACTTCAAGTCAGCTGCTAACAAATTAAATCCATTGTAAAGATGTCCCTCCACTGAAACTTTCTTCAAGTAAGAGTAGCTGTCCAGATCTGCAGTCAAGAAGTTTGTCACAAGAGCACCTAAGAAAGAGAAGGACGTAGAGCAACTTTGTGTGAGCTCATTATTCTGACAGGTCTGGTAAAACAAACAGCAAGATACAAGATTCCTGTTGCAAACAGGCTCTAGCAGTGGGGGAAAAAACCCCAAATCAAAACAAGCAGCCTTTACAAATCTTATGTTGCTGTACCATGATCATATTAAGAGCTTGCCTTTTACTCTGAAGAACTCAGTCAAAAGCTCTTGGTCAAAAATTCTACAGAATTCGTATTACTAACTGCTCTAAACTGCATGTGCCTTTCCTCTCCTCCCACCTTACAAATTCTTTCTTGTCTTGCTTCATTTCCCTGATATATGACCCTAAAATGAAATACAAATGCCATGGTTCATTTCTTTTCTCTGTCTAACGTCTTTTGTCATTACAATATATTTCCAATGCAGCAGCTTATGACAGTTACAAACAGACCTATTTTTACTTTAAAAAACCCCACAGATGTGCTCTTTTGAACATCCTCCTTAAAAGAGGGTTTTTCGTATTATTTCTGCTCCTCTGATCTGGTGGAAGATGAGACTGTAATAATCTTTTAGGCTACCTCCAGCATAACTCAAGTTGTATTGATTCCCTGACATAGGGAACACGAACATTTTAAAAAGTCTACTGTAACCTAAATCTAGCTCAATGCTTGGCTAGTTGTTCTGCCTGTTAATTAGAATTATTTTCAAGAGGAGACGGTGCTGCATTTCTTGTCTGAATGTAACTTCAGGCTCTAGGCACTACATCTTATTTTACTTTTGTTTGATCAGAAAATCATTATCCAAGTCAAGTTTCTCACACAGGAACTCAAAATCATCAGTTCACAAATTCTGTTTACAGCACATAAACACTCTATTTGCCCATAAAGTTGTGTTAAGAAAATTAATACTGTAATCATCACTACTTTACTGGAACAACAGGGCTTGTTAGTTGACTCTTTTTTTTTTTCCGTTCTATTTCAGCTCTTCCATACCTCTTCCTTTTGCATTTTTATCAATCTGTGGCTGCATATAGTTTGTCAGGGCTGCCATCTTTCCTTTCTTACTGATTCCCAGCCATGTCCCACCTTCTTTTCCTTCCTCCATATCCAGACCTAATGGAATAAATAAGAGTTAAGTTATTAAATTTGTTTTAAAAAATCTCAAGCTTAGATCAGAATTTCTTAATGCAAACACTGAGTTTTCATCAGGCTGGATAAAATGCAGTAGGTACAAGCCTGTCTTTCTGGGTAAGTGACACAAGCTCAACTAAATTACCCGCCCTCCAATTCTCCACTGTCAAGTATTTTCAAGTGACTGCAATAATAGATGAGAGACAATGAGAAAACGAAAGGTAAAGGCAAAATGAAAAGCTTTGCCTCTGTGCTAAAATACGTATGAAGCTTTAAGAAGGCTCAGAATGCTTGTTACCTCAAAAGCAAATCCCAGTAAATTAATGTTATATGCAAGTTTAAATTGAGAAGTAACCAAAAAAATTTGGAGTAAACTGGGTAACTGCTAAACATCCTGGACTCTGGTAACAGTAATGTACAGTTGGGAGGGGAGCCCGTGAGAGTGAAGTCCACAGCATTGTCAACTCAAAGGCACGGGATCACAAATTCATGCAATTTCCACAAAATATACTCCCCAGATGGAAAATATACCAGTTCCTTATGCCAAACATGGACAGAGCTGACAAGGGTATAAAAGAAAAAAGATTCAGGGGCCTTCAGTTTTCAGAATAGCTTTTTGTGCATTTGTTTTAAACTACTACACAGTGGGAGAAGCAGCATCCAGAAGGTCTGGCACAGAACAGAAACATTGGGCAGGACTTCAGAAGTAAGGGAGTCTGTACAGTGGGAGTCATTTATCCTCACAGACCTCCTTGTCAATGGCAATCATACACAGCATCAACAAAGAATATTTGCAAAGTCAAAATCTTACATTTAAACAATGCTTTGTCTTCCAGAGCTTCATTTCTTTTTCTGAGAATGGGCAGAAATACTGATTATACTTAAAAATTACTACAGATAGATTCCCTGCAAAGGAGAGCCAGAGAGCTGAGGGACTATACTATCAGTTTAGCAACACGTAGACACAAAAGGTAATAAACTGATGGATTAATAACTAAAATTATTCTGTAGCATACAATTTACTAATCGATAAGAAATTAGAAAGTTTTCATGTTTTTGAGGCTTTGTTGAATGATTAAGTCACTACTACAGACCCTGAATCTGTGGAATAACTAATTCCACCTATTTTAAAAAGTATTTCAGTGTATCTGACAAAGGTACAGTAATAATTTGTGAGGGAGAAATTAATCCGATCTATTTTCACTGTGCCACTAGGACTGAAATCAGATGAAAAAACACAAAACTGATAAAAAATCCCCACAAGATATTAAAACACAAATAAGATAATAATAGCACAACTCGTCTTTCAAACCTATGACATGTCTGCCTCAGAAGTATAGGGAAGAAGCAAATTTCTTATTAGAAAGGCAACACCACCCTAGTAACAAAAAAATCCAGTCCCTGATTCCCTTATAAATTACAGAAAAACAGCAAGACAGACATACCACTAAGGATCTCATTGCTGCTGTCCCAAAACTCCGCCGATTTGGATGGTCTGTGGTAAAATTCATCTCTATTAGCTGCTAGAATAAGCCTGCAGAAGACAAGAGGAAAAATACACTATTACCTACAAATTGGAACTTCACAGTACAGGCAGGAACAGAATCCAATTTTTGCCACAGCATTAACTCATTTTAAGCATGAAACCATCCTTTATCCTCTCACTTCACCTTTATCACTCAGTGTAAAGGCTGACTGACACCTGACAGCAGCCTTGTCTCTCACTGTCCTGAGACACTGAGCAAGTCCATTTTGCTGAGTGAATGAGGCAGATGATATTTTCCAAGAACAATACTTAAAATGGAAGAGATTGAATTAAGATCACAGAAACGATCTTAAGATTCCTCAGCAAAAAGTTACAGCTTAATTCAAGAAAACTTAAAAATAACTCACAGGTTTATAGGTAAGATCAAAAAAATCTAAAGGACAAGAGTATGTTTTTACTGAATCATTGCTTAGGATGATGTGGTCACAGTATTTTTCAATCTATCTTTGACACCTAAAGCTCTAATTATGGGGTTCAAAGACACAAGTGAGATGATTTTGTCTGTAAGCACTCAGAGCAGAAATAACTTTGTGATGGTGTCAAAGATCCAGCCCCATGGAAATTCATTTGCTGAAAGGACAGTATGCTCAAGTAGGGAAAGAACAAAAGGGAAAAGGTGTGGGGGTTTGTAACAATCAAGAGATAATTTGGTGGGCACTTTTTTCCTGATTTTTGTTGTTTTGTGGGTTGGGGTTTTTTTGCATCCATAGTTACTTGTGTAAGCTGAGTTCTACCAGAACAGTAGGAGGGGGCACCATCAGGAGGTAGGAAGAAGCTATGGAAAATAATATGCAATTGAAAAATGTTGCTGGATGAAATCCATTACATATATTTAGAAATAAACACATTACTCCACAAGAGCAACTGCTGTCCCTACAAAAAGCATGTGGCAGCTCTTCATGTGCCATCTAAAATTTGATAGTTTTAGAAAATCTGTACTTTGTACTTCAATAATTATCTCTGAACTTTGCTAATTCTCATAAAGGGCACCTGCACACTTGAAAGGCCCAAGTGCAACATGGTCTTTAAGAAGCAGCAGATAGACAAGATAGCACAGGTCTTCCTCAAAAGTCCCAGTCTTGGCAGCCATGCAGATCAGTCAGATTCAATGCTAACACCAGCTCAAGTCAGTCAGGCTGTGAATGTAAAGCAGGTAAGTTTTAATGAGTCAGTACAGCCAGACAGCTCCAGAGGAATTTAGAACAGTCTCCATTCTTGACCTTTGAAAAGCAAAAACTGTTTTTCTGTCCATTTCATCCAGCAGAAGTTATTAAAACAAAGCAATTTTTCAGTGTACTCCTTAGAGATCATACAAATCCCTTACTGAATGTGTGTTACAGCCATTTCATTAGCAGTGCAAGCACTGGAACACTAGAAAGAAAAGTCTGGGCTAATCTGATTGCACATCCATCTTTTGAAAGTGAGAAAATGAACATTTTCTGTTATTCAAAAGCAATGGAAGACAGCATCAGAAACTAAATTTAATTACTCACTGGAACATCAAATAGATGCAGGGTATCTATAAATAAGAGCTTGAGTTTGAAGCGTAACTGGGTTTCTATGCTGAGAATCAGCATTCAGATCCTGCCATGTTCAAACCTGTAAACGAGCTTTCATTAGATGCTGCTCTTCTTCTTTGAACCATTATTTTGAAATTTAGGAAAAAAAAAACGTGTTTTTCACTGGTAGAACATCCTCCCCTGAGGAGCAGGTAAGAGATCTGACTGATCCAAGTAAAGGTAAAGGATGAGCCATGTGCTGGAGACTCAGAGCAGATTCCCAAGTCCTGCTCATCAGCACCCACAGCGTGACTCGCCTTTATTTCAACTTCAAGACTGAACACTACCCATTCTCCCCAGCTATGTTGTTTTATTTAATTTTAAAGAAATGCCAACTTCCAAAAACCTGCAGATTTTCTTAACCAGTTCTATAACCTCAGTATCTTCACTGTCAGTTCCTCCTCCTGGCCCCATCTCAATTGCATCTGCACAGCAGAGGACAAGTTTGCTCCTGGAAATGGAAGTTAGACCATACAATTTTAATTCTAATTTTTAGCCACAGCACACAAGAATCAATTCCAATCACACCTCCTTACTTTCCTCAGCATTCAGATGTACTGCCATTTGCTGCAGGTTTCTGGACTTTTCTGCCAATTCCTCTCTTCATTAATATAATGTTTTAGAACAGGATTGTGAGGTGCACGTTGCATATTAGAAATACTACAGAAATAGAACTGCAATCAGCTATAGAGGAACTAAAAAACCCTGAGCTTCAATGGTACCCTTTCTCTAAGGCAGATGCTTTGTATTTTGCCCAACAAAGAAGCACCTTTTGGAAGGCAAACTGTACATACGTTTTTCTCTTTCCAATTCAAATATAATATTGTTCCTTCCAAACATACATAATTTTTACTCTTCTAGCTGATTCTAGCCTTTGACCTACAGGCTTTCAGCTGTTTCACCAAATTTCTGTCATCTTTCTTGAATATGCTCCATTTACAGCATGCAGCCTCCTTTTGCACAGATTTTTATTTAAATTAACATCTCCACTGTTAAAAAACAGTTTGGCATTTTTCATCTCTTGAAGCTCCAATTATATTTTGCCTTCAATAATTCTTGACATGAACCCACGGTTTGTTTATAGTGCCTAAATACTAAAATTAAGTGAAGTCTTTCTGGTGCGATTGAATATTCCCCATCTCAAGTTTAATGCAGACTCCTAAATTTATCACAAGGCCAGTATACAAGATCATAATAATAAAACCATCTTTATTTTGTCTTTTATGAAACATAATCATACTGAAAAGGAGCAATATTAAGTGACCCTCATCTTCTAATAAATTGCAAAAAGCCTATTCAGCCATTTTATAGCTGAAATAATTCAACTGTATTAGGATTTACATATTAAGATTTATTTTAATATTGAGAGAGATGAAAACATGAGAAATCATTCCATTAAAGCAATTTCCTACAATGCAATTCAGCTCCATAAAAAAGACTCTGTGATTATAGCTTTGAAGCTTGAAACATGTATTTATTTGTAAGATGCACAGAGCACAGTTCAGAAAGATGTAAAGGCAACATGTTACCTCTGACAATAATAATGGACTACAGTAAAGTGCTTGTTACACTGCACTAAACTTTACTACAAATAGGCCCAGGGAGAGAAAACAGAGCAAGTTGCAAAGGCATGGGCACACAGATTTGTTAGGGTATCACAGGGGTGAGCTGTAAGCTCTTTGCTTAATTAGGTGCTCATGAAAATTGGCCAAAGCACTGCTCTAGAAACCAGGGTCTACCTGGATGGAAAATTCTCATGAGTATCAGAGAGAACATGTTTTAGCTTGGCCATTTTATTCTAGCCAATAAACTCTGTCAACGATAAGCAGTTTGTCTTTTCAACTTTTCACACCTATTACACACACTCTTTGAGATGCAAAGTAGAGAACAGTAAGGAAAGTAATTGTCTGCTGTCAGATGGACAGACAAATTAGTATGTCTGCAGGTATAGCAATCCCCTTTTGGCTGGGAAAACTGTTCCAAGACCTCACCATGAAATAAACAGAGCCATAGCACAGTGATGCATGAGCTGTCAGGAAAAATTACACTTGGCAAGGACTAGTACAGAGATGTCTAACTTGGTCTAGTGTCTATAATACCGCTCAGAATGAGGGCTGGGTACCATTCCCAACTGATACTCAGACCTGTGTCCTTCAGAAAGCTGAGGCAAAGGTGAAAAAAGCCATAGGAACAACTTAGAAAGAACTTCATATTCTTCTGAATAAAGAAAAGCAAAAAGATTTAGTTATGGTGTGCTAAGAAAAAAAAAAGGGGGGAGGCTAAAGTTATGCATCTGAT
The DNA here is from genome assembly GCA_013396655.1 of Campylorhamphus procurvoides. Taxonomy (NCBI): domain Eukaryota; kingdom Metazoa; phylum Chordata; class Aves; order Passeriformes; family Dendrocolaptidae; genus Campylorhamphus; species Campylorhamphus procurvoides. Next base: position 730,371 of record WBMV01016874.1, on the reverse strand, counting down.
GGTAAAATCTGACACCAAAGAACACTGTGGCCTGGCACTCGTCACCCAAACAGATGGCTCAGAGTGATTTATCTCAGAGGTACAGAGCAAGACATTGCTTAACAAAAGAGACTGAGAAAGTTAAATGCAACTAAACACTCCTGAATTTGAGCCAAACATCTCAAAAGTGTTGTCCTATTCTGACACCGACAGCAAGTTATTTTCTGACATAAATTATTAATTTCAATCTTGATGCAATTTTTTATAGCAAGCAAAATACTGTAAGTTTTACTTTTAAATATTGATTGTGGCATAAAGTTCACTTGGCAAGCAACTACAGTTGACATCCAAAGGATTTTCCCAAGAGGCATCAAATTGCTGAATCTGTCTTTCACTAACTAGTAACACAAAGCAAGTCAGACCAAATAGATGGATATATTAATTCAGCACCAGTCACATCATAAACAAAACCCCCTTTTAGGCAGATTCCAGATGCAGAAAGGAATGCACTCTACAGACAATCGAGGTTTCGGTTCTCATTTCCTTTCTTTCTATGGAATGGCATCTGCTTCTCAATGCAAGAGGGCAGGGAAACAAGGCAATGAAAAGCACAACGATTTCCTGAGCATGCTGAGCCTGATGGTTTCTGGATGAATACCAATTCTTGTACCCCACAAAGTAAAATGGAACCTTTACAGTATATATAAATACAGAAAGCAGTAAAACTTTACAGTCTGCTTACTGGCCTCAAGTGCTGTCTTTCTATTACATACTCAATGTACTCAAAGATACTGATGTTGGACATGAAATTTAAAAATTGGGGGCTATAATGATAGAGAAAATTATTACAGGAAGTTGGTCTTAAGCTTTTAGCTAAACATTTCAACACATGAGTTAGTTTACTACCTACAGTTTTAATTGCAAGCAGATTTTAGGGTGGGAAGGCTAAGACACTTACTGGAAGTTCCCTGGTTTTAAACTGGAAGCCCTAAGCTTATCTACCATACCAAAAGCAGCTACATCTGTGATGCCCAGCAAACATGATTCCCCTTAGTTTAAATGATATAAGTAGAAGGCAAGACTTTCAAACTTTGGACTACAATATTTAAAGGACTTACACACCATATGACAGATCACCAGCAAACGGTGTGTGACTACAAAGCCTAAGTTTTCTGACAGTCTAAAAACAAAGAGTTCTGAAAAGGTTACAGTAAATCCTCCAATGGGGAAAGTCATGAAGTTAAACACTACAAAGGCACAACAGAACATGTAATTCTGACTTGAGTTTGTAATTCACATGATGGATACAAAAAGAAATTATGATAAAAAAATTAGACAAGCAAGTGTGTTTTAACTAGAACAATCTTACCTGTATGCATTTTTTGAAACTGGGCGGGGGTCAAACTTGAATAGAAGGATGCACATTGAAGAACTGATGTTTAAATTTTGGTTCTTCCACAAAGGCTCAATGCAAGGTCATTCTGTAATAGCCTAAAATGCAAATAAAGATTATCTATTATACTGTGAATTATAAAAAGATAAACTTGCTTCTATGCTGAAGCTTAAGGATTGCAATGCACCAAGTAACAGCTCACAATAAAAATAAATAAATAAAACATGATTTCCAGAATAGTAAACCAGACTGGCTTACTAACAAAATTCTTATGGTAATTCTTTCAAAGTTATGCTTGGCTAATTCAGATTTTTAGGAAAAAAACATGCATTAGGAAAATACTGCTAAAGTGTAGAATGCTAACAATACATAAAAGACTATTATGTAATTTTCTGCTCATTACCAATAAAGTACCCTTCCTTTTTTCCCTGTCTTAAGTAAGGCAAAACCCTTCTCTTAGAAGAAAGGAGAAAATAAGACTCAAACTCTTGCAGAAGCTGAAAAAAGCCTGATCAAAGACACTCACAGACCTGCAAATAAAGTATACTTTAAGCCAGACTATTATCAATGTCCAGGAGAAATTATTATAGTTTAACATTGGGAAGAAGGTCAGGTACAAACAGAAATCCACTGCACCAGAGTGCACATTTTGATGAACAGTTTCCAGCACTTGTGCTATGTTTAAAATTCTGGCCATGCAGATGGCATGACAAATGTGCTTTCCATTTCAAACCAACATAACAACTTTCAAATATTTTATGTCACTCCAATTAAAATTTTTCTCATAATAAAACTGCATCCTGATCTTTATTTTCTGTGGCTGCTAAACAGTTACTGGAACACTACCACCCAATGACACATAATCATGTTTTACTGCGACTGAGAGCTTTTGCCATGCCAAGGCTTTCAAGGTAGGTCAACAGGGGAGAGAGAGGCAAAATTCAACACCACAACTCTCAGGTCATCCAAACAACCCAATGACTGAAGAAACTTGTTTACAAAAACCAGGATTTTTAACCATACTTCCAAGACATATAGAAGGTGTCTCTCTCTTGCCTTTTAATTTTCACATTATTTACTTTAAGAGATATCAGGACCAGAAACAGAGCTACAAGTGCAGTGTTTATACATTTTTTAAATTAACAGCTTGCCAGTAGCTGCTGGCTCCTGTTAAGTCACAGTTCAGCACTACAACTCAGCTGCTGTTGCTGTCATGGCACAAGTTCAGTCTTGCTACCTAATATCCTGCAAAGAGACTCTTCTGCTGCAGGACATGAAATAACTCAAAAAGGGACGCAACACTCCTGACACACTTGCCAAGAAAATTAGTGCCCGGGAGTGTGCGTGTGTATATCTATCTCAGAGTATTTTAAATTCTGTTCTGTGACAAAAGGAATTTCCCTCCCAAGCTGATTCATAATCTACCAGCTTGGAGCAGCAATAGCTGAGCATTCCCAACTATATTCTGTTTAATAGGTTGCACAATAAGGCATTGAGAAAACAGAATGAAATCACACTGTAGGCTTTCTTTGCCTCTATCAAGTCAATCCCTAAACAACTGGTTTATAAATTAATCATAACCTAAAGATGCAGTCTTGAATTTTGGCTAACTGATTTAATAGCCAGGTGTTTAAAAAGACCCTAGTCAGCTTTACGTAGAAAATGTAATCAGTTTATGGTATTACCCCCTTCTCAGACTCCTGCTACTGAATTTTCGGTAGATTGCAATCACACTGGACTTGTGCAACTGAACTACTGGTTCTGGAAGACCTGGATCTTTTACATACAGACCTCACTAGCTCTTCACAAAACTCAGGGTCATGTATCCCAGCTGCTCCGTGTCTCTAAGCATAAATAACACTGACCTCGTCACAATTCCACTCCAACTCTTAAAAACAACCTGAAGCAAACCAAAATTACAGTCACGGTTCAAATCACAGAGCACAAATTTCCTAAAGCAATAGGCAGGTTATGAACTAGAGCACAGTGCCATTTCTAGATAATAGGACTAAAACACCACATAACTCAAGGCATTTCTGAAAAAAAAAACCCAACACTTTTTTTTATATTAAATTTCTATTGCTGTCAAGATATCCAGGCCATACCCCACCTCAGCTTCTTTATTCAGGATGCTGAAGGCTGAGGCTCTTCAGCATCCTCACTGTGCAGCCAGAACATAGTGATGAAGATTACACACTTTGCTCTACAGCACCTTCCAAACAGGTCCCTGCCACACACCTGTCCTTCCAACCATCCCTGTGGATGAACTATTCCTGAGCTAATTGCAGGAACTGTCTGCCCAGCAGAACTGAAGTTATGTCCATAAAACACATTAAATAAAATGCACTAACAGAGTGGTTCATGGAGCAAGCAATACACCAGAATAACACTTTACATTGTTTTCTCCAGTACCCACTTCACAAAGACAGAAGTATGACCACTTCATTCTTTTCACCCTTTCTTCAGTGAAAGCATCAAGACTGACATTTATAAATATTATGCCATTGCCAGACTATTTCAGAAACAACACTCATAGCTCAGAAGCAAATCTGCAATTGAGAGGTTCCCATTTACAGCATTACCATGAATATGGCAGGCAATCCTTAAAACTTTTTTTTTTTTTCCAAAGTGCAAAGAAGGCCACTTGGTGAAAGCAGGGATATAAAATACAGTTTTAATGGACAACTGTGGCTGACTACTCTTGCTGACTATGAAGATATGGCTCCTAGTATTCATTAGGTGTCCTGCCAGACAATTAAATAGATTACTCAATAAAAAACTGTTGGCAATTAATCACTCATACAACCACTATTTTAATAAACAGGTTTCATCCTCCATTAGCTGATGTATTGAGTTCCCTTCAAAGAATCAATTCAGTCCAGCTGTTTGTGCAAAATTACTGGTCACATAAAGCTTACAACAAACATGCCAGTCAGAAAAGAGCAGCAGAGTAAGTTTGTAACACTCATCACAATTATCTAGAAGGATGAGTATTTTCAATACCTTTCTACTACTGCTTTGACAGAACTATCTGTCTGTCACCCCATCAACCCTGCTTGATGTTACTACAGTACTTTAAGTTACATTTGTGCTTTTATTAACTCCAAATATCAAACCAGTATTATTTATCTTGGGCTCCATCTGTCAGCCTTGAAACAAGCCTAAGTGTTTACAGGTCCTATATAAACAACCCAGCCTATTTTTTTTTTATTCAGACAACTGTTTAAGCCAGATAAAACAGAGCTACCCCTTAAAATAGCAGTAACACTTAACTGGCAAAGGAGGCAAGCAATGTATTTTGGTACCTTCTTTGATCAAGGCTGACATGGCACTTGCAACACCTGTTGTAGTTTTATACCCATGGCTGGATGTTAGCCTTAAAATTCTTAAATAGAAGCATACTGTAAGTCAAATTTGGATATTCTGAAATTTACAACAATTAACAAACACTAAGAGGAAAAAAACCTGAAGAGAGGCTATGATAGATACTGTAAGTACCTAAACATTCAATCAAAAAATCTTTATACAGGTGTTGTCTTTTCAAGCTCACGTTCACATAAAAGCAGGTGCTGCAACTACAGGGATGAGAGGAGCACATTGTACAGAACTGCCACTGCAAAGCAGATGTTCCCAACAGCCTCCTCCTCACTCAGCTGAGTCCCCACAGAGCCAGGAGAGGAGAAGATGAAAAAGATGAGGCCAGCACTGACTTCCACTTGCAACTTGATCCTACAGCAGGTCCAAAGCTTGATCAAAAGCTGACTTATCGAGCAGAAAATGTGTCTTCAGAACCATCCTTAGAGATGGAGGAAATAGCTTAGTTTAAAGAGTTCAAATAGAAAAGGCTAAATTGTGGCACAACACTTGCCTTCCGGTTTTCTTTTTGAAGACAAGCCAGAATATTCTCACTGTGCAACATGGTAAGGTCTGCAGAAAGTAGGGAAAAAACCTCCACTCTAAGGTGGAGACAGTGACTGCTCTGTGGATAATGAGCTTTTATAAATTCTAGTTTGATTATTCCTAGTCAATAAGACAATAGTTACCAAGGATGACATGATAGTAACAATCTCCTATTTCTGTAATGTTTCTAGTTTGCTGTCCAACTTATGCCTAATACACACAAACCAGCTTGACAAGAATCACAAACATCCTGTAATTAAGCGTTCTGCTCCAAATGGCACTGCTAATTTGGAAATGGTATCAAAGTAACTAACACTCTTGTGCTGTGCTACTGTATTCTGTTAGACAGTACAGTGTGTTGTTTTGCTCATTTTAAGAAGCTGTTAAAAGTCTGAGTGGATACACACCAGCATAAGGTAGTGTTTAGAGGGACTATCAAGAGAGCCAAGTATGATAGATTGTGTATGTTATTTTCATAGGGTTCTACCATCATTTGGTTGATTACAAGCAATCAGTTCACAATTTGGCATAAAACTACTCTACCCTTAAGAATTCCCAGTAGCAGGCTTTGAAAAATGAAGCCATTTGTTATGTATTTTGTTTTCACAAATGAAGCTTCATAAATAACATCTGTCAGTTACTACAGTGATCTCAATTGCTTCTCAACTGATCCAAAACTATTGTTTAGGTGCAGTCTAAAACTCAGCTAAAAATCATTTATCACTGGAATCTGCTAGTTTTATGTACCACAACAATAACCTGTGGTCAGCAGAGTCCAAAACTACTCTGCTGTCTCTTTTGAATACGTTCAAATAAAACTGAGCACTATAGTCCTCAAATACCAAAAAAGGGTCATAAAATTGTATGCATTTTCTTGCACTAGTGAAATGAGATTTTTTTAAAATACAGAACTTTAAAATCATCAGTAGTAAGATATGCTTGATTAGGTCTTAAAAGTAATCTTTTTTCCACAGAGAAAAGTGTCTCATAGCTGCATTTTTAAAGCATTTTACTATTTTATTTTTGCACTTCCCTTGTGAAGCACATGCTCCCTGTGTAGCAATACCAATACTTAAAGATGAAGTGGAATAGATGGATCTCTAATTTGATGCCTTTCAGGTTGCTCTGTATACAGACTGCAACTAACCCAGGGCTAGTAACCCTACCAAGGCGAAGAGACAGCAATGCACAGTACAACACTTAGGAAACACAGAAAATAACATGTAGGGTGCATGCCATTCCCAAGTTTAATGGGCTAACTTTATTTTCAGCTGCCTAATTTCTCTCTTACTACATCAGGTCCACTGTACAGCTCTCATGAGAAACAAAGGCCAGTAAATAGAACCTTTCACCACAGCATGCTTTAGAAACTTTTGCAATGATGGAGTAAAACAGCCTTTCCCCCACTTTCTCAAGAGTACAAATTCTCCCTCTGCACACCCAGTGCCTTCTGCTGGACTTTTTCCTTAGGCAAAGGCTCTATTTTTAGCTTGCACAATTCTTAGGGTTTTTTCAGCAAGGAACCACCAAAAGACATCAGCAGCTCCCCGTGTCTTTCCGTTACAATTTTTTGCCCTCAAAGGGTCATCATACATTAAAAATTTATTTAAAAAATGCTTTATTACTCTTGTACAATTACTCTTGCACGTGACGCAAGTACCAAACCAGCCACCACCCGTGAGGGACCGAAACGCCACGGCATAACCAAGGAGAGCAGGTGTGAGCTGACACTTTAAAATAACCCCGTGTTCGCTGCTGGGTACATTCAGGATAAAAAATCTTACGCAAATGGCGTTCAGCAGCAGCATTTTCCGTGTCTGGGCGGGCCGGGAGGGGCACACGGAGGGGCCCGGCAGCTCCCGGACACTCCGCACAGAGGCGGCGGCCCCGGGCGATATCCG
>WBMV01016874.1:661888-718690 GCA_013396655.1 Campylorhamphus procurvoides | reverse complement strand
TTTTTTTTTTTTTTTTGGTGCACCGCCGCGTTGAATCGAGCAGCAGCAGCAGCAAGGAAAATAAGCTGAGGGCAGAGAGATAAGAGAAGGCGGAGGAGATGGTGAGCACATACATCGCTGGGCTGGGGGAATGAATGGGGCTGCCGGGCTGCTGTCGGTGAGGTGTTCCCGCAGGGTGCAGCAGGTTTGGGGGTGATTTTGCATCACAGCTTGCGGGCTGCACTTCTTTGTTTGCCGGGGGTTGCTGGTTCAGGTTCAGCAGCGTCCATCAGTTTATTGTGAGATACGCAACGAGGAGTTGGTGTGCGCGGCTGCCGGAATTACATACGCAGGCAACCCTCAAACAAACCAACACTGTAATTATCCTGCAATGTGACGGGCAGCTCTTGTCCTGCGGGAAGTCATTGCTCAGGTTATTGGTGGCGTGCATAGGCGAGGAGTCGCTTGGTAGCGGAGACCAAACAAAACTAACCTATTTTTTCACAAGCATGAAATCCATTAGAGACTTAAAAGCCAAAGTTAGACTTTATTCTTTTTCTTCTCGTTTTCCCTGCTGTATTCAGGTACACGATTAAGATCTAAAGCTTGGAGAAGTTGATCAACTCTTTGAAATGTTCCCTCCTAGTATGTAAAGACTTTATCCCTTCCTCTCTTCTTTTTTCATGTAGACACTTGTTTGTGTATGTGGAAGGGGGAATTCTTATACCATGCACTTTGCTGTACGGTGTACTGTTGTGCCTTAGGTAGGTCACAATACAAAATGTGATTCATAGCATGTTGGGAAAAAAAACCAAACCCTAAACAGATTTCTGTTTTTGTTAAGTGAAGACCTGTTATCATACTAATAGCTCAAGCTCTAGATACAAGTTTTTTTGGGGAAAAAACCCAACCCTGCTGTTTTGTATTAATGGGAATGCTTTATGGTAAAAAATCACGACTCTAAATGACAGAATATTGACATTGGCTGATTGCATCTTCCTGTCGCTGGAGTACTCTAGTCTGTATTAAGTACACTAGCCCTTTAAGGTTCCATAAATTTCGGCATATTTTGTTTACAGAATTGTGCAGGAGTGCATGGTGCAGTAGTAAAATCTGAAATTTTAGTGGTTTTAGAAATGTTGCAAGGCACTGTAAAAGAGGAAAAAATGCACCTTCATATTAAATCTGCTTTGGAAAAAAATTGTAATAAAGTAATAAAGAGTATGCATGGTGACTAAAGGAACTGCAAAGGCTGAAGAGTTTAGAGTTTGTATAGAAAAATGAGTTGTGAACTATGCTGGGATCTTCATCATACAAGATACTTGGATGGATGGCTGTGAAATCTATTTTAAGCAACATCTCTGTAAATGGTTGTCTGAAATATTTAAATTATATGCTCCATTAGGCAAATGGGTTTATCTTCCCATTGCTTGGCTAAAGGAATGTATTAGGAAGGCAAGGTTTGGAAGAACAATAGTTCGACCGCGTAGTTTCACTGCATGGTTTATCCATGTGTATTATTCAGAGTTGCATAGAATGTATTTTATTTGACATTGGCGATCTTCATAAAGTTGACTTTGATTTTATTTTTATGCCACAGTTGCTGTCAACATAAATAACTGAATTCCAATTAATATGGCCATAGGTTTGACCTCCTGTTTGGCTAAAATAGATGAAAAATAATGTGTTCTTTAATGTTCATTTATCAGTTCAAAATCTGCAATGAATTTCAGTTTCATCAAGTCTTTAATATTGGAAGAACCAGTAAGAGCTACAAATAGAGGAAGATTCCCATTATACTGAGTTTAGGACACTGCACTAGAAATGGCAAAATTCCTGCCTTTTGCATATACTTGAAATTTTGTACAAACTGCAGTTTAGAGAAAGTGTCTTGTCTTGAAGACCATATGTATGCATATTACAGTTATATAAAACTAAGCTTCTGTATTTGATTTTATGTAATGCAACAATATTTCTGCAGTGGTTTTGGTGGATCTTGGGTAGTGTCAGAATTGATAGACTGCAAGGAAAACCTGTTAGAATTCTTGTGCTACCAGGTTTATGGTTTGTTGCTCTTAATATTTTATTGTGTGAGTATAAATCATTGACACAAACATTGCAAACAAATGCTGTAGCAGCTAAGTGTGAGATTACATTTAGCTTATGTCTTTCCAGTTTAGCCAGAGTATGACAGTATCTTGTGAGGGCATCCTATAGATATCCCTCACAGTCGTCTTCAAAACTGAAAGATTAGGTCAATTTTTTTATTTTCTTGCCTGTTCCTACAGAATAAGGAGGAAAGAGCCAGCTGTAGTGTTACCAGTATGAAAAGGGAAGGAGTTCCAGGTGTGTTGCATGCTGTTATCTTACCAGTCTTAATTCATGTCACCTGGAAATTGGCTATGAGATTTGTTAAGGTTAAAATCCACATATTTTTAGAACTGTTCTTTCCATAAGGCAAGACATTGAGAGTATACATGTAACTTGACAAGCATATTTTCTTCAGTAAAGGACATTAGCAATGTCATTAGTGTTTAAGCATTAAATAAGAACAGGGTGATCTTGAAGTATTCTCTTAAATTCCAGGTAGCATGTGGTCTACCTGTGTGCTAGAAGAAGGTGGTTAGCCCCCTGAGCATCTGAAAAAGTAAAGTGGGTTTTATTTCTTTCAGATAGCTCATGTAAAACAAACCCAAACAAAAAAAACCTTGTGGTGTGTTTGGTTCCTTGTTTGTCCTTTTCACTCCTACCCTTGCATTTCATAGGCAATCCAAAACAAGCTGTAAAGCTGTTCCTGGTGCTGTCTGCTGAGGTTCCAGAGGGGTACATCTTCTGCATTAGCTTAGGTCACATTTATTTTAAATAGTGTGTAAGACAAATAATTAATTCTAGTGAATCCAGTTCTTTTTGTGGCTGGTTTCCTGCAACATTCTAAGAACAGGCAGCTCAATTTATTAATGTCCAATATTTGAAAGCCTGACAATCAACCCTCTGGCAGTCACATTTTCAAGAAGTAGCATTTTGTGTGTGGTCTGTAAATGGCCAATCATTTAATAGTAGCTGGACAGCATCTATTACTCATCATTAATTTATACACACTGATCAAACAAGATAATGTGTTAGTCCTGATGAGACTCATTGATTGCTGCTGTGTTTCAGGATAGTCCAACATTTTGACCCACCCCAAATAAATGCCTCTCTTGGAATATTAGTTAATCACAGGGATTTAAAAAAAAGCGCAAGAGACCCAGTAGGAATGTATGTATGGGTGGCATTTTAAAGTATTTTAATCTCTTGTAGAGAACACTTTAATTTAGTTGATGAAGCTCATATCTAGTAACTCCTCATTCCTACAAAGAACGTATATTTTCTTACAGAAGTTGTCATTACTGTTACCACTGTTGGAACAAATGCTTGTTTCTGAAAATAATGAATAATGAAAAGGCATCGTTATACCTCTGAAGTGACTGGCTTTATTGATGTAGTTTTCTTTTTTTAAACTGGTTACTTTATCAAATTCTGTAAAAGTGGATACTGAGTTTATACCCTTACATTTTGCTTTGTAGTTACATGGTTTTTGTCCAATCTAGATAATACTGATGGTAATGGCACTGGTTCCAACCAAGTAAGAGCCAGCTAAAGTTGGTTTCAAGAAGCTGACCGCAGTGATATCAAGGGGTCTGTCTAGTCACATCTTTCAAAATCAGGCCCTCTGAGGAGTTAGCCTGGAAAAAAACTGATGACTGGGTACTTGGGTAGGTACCGAAATATGTGTTTTCTTAAGTAACATTTTGCACAAGATAAAAAATGTTTGCTAGCAATAATATGCTGAGGAAAGCCTGTGAGCCTGAGTATATGCAGTTCTATCTCCAAAAACCTCTTTGTGAAGGGTATCTTGGTCTGATTCTGCAAGATTTAATCCTCTGTAATCAGCTGATACTAATTACCATGAGACAAGCTGAGTGATTTTTTTTGGTCATAGAATATATGATCAAAATATATTAGGGCAAAGTTGTAATATTTAGGTCACAGATTCTAGAGTGAGTGGCCCAAGAAGGTAATTCTCACTCACCACTTGTGTAGTGAGTGGCAATATTACAGGATACTGAGATGCATTAAGAACACATGGGCAGGGTTGTGGTTCTGTGTTTCACTCTCCAGTTAATATTGGACAAGGGAGGCCTTTCTGTTTCTGAGTCACGTGTAGTGTGTTTCATCTCTTCAGATATGGCTGCTTTCCTAGGCAATTTGGGATTTTTGTTCCATAAGGTCTTTGACTGGGTTGTCAAAATCTTCTGTGCATGCTTCAGTTGATGTTATTTATAGTTGTGTTTTTTCTGCATCTCAGAGCACATGCATTTTGTTTCAGAAGCTGCAACAGGGTTTCTGTGAGATGCTGTGGGGATATACACCAGTGCACCACTAATCTATTAGTTGTGATTTGTAGGTCTGGGAGAAATTGAGATTTTCCTACCTAAGCAGTGTCATCTCTTTGCTGCTTCAGTGCTTGTGTGACACCTGATGTTGTCTGAAGATTAAAAGGGCAATGTCAAGGTATCTTTCATTTCTATTATTTATTTTGTTTGCCTTTTTACTGCTGTCATAAGCCATTGGAGGCTTGGAGTCTAGTGCCTTGCCAGCAGGCCTTTGTCCTCCAGAACAGTTACTGTTTAGCTCCTTACGGTTCATTTAAGAGTTGGGAAGCATTTATTGTCTTCTGAAATGCATTACTGAAGAGTTACAGCTTACACATTGCAAGCGACAGGGAAGAAGTGAGTAGATCAGTTTTGGGCAAATCCGGACATTGTGCAGTTATGGTCAACTAAAAATATTCATTATTTTCCTTATTTCGTTGAGAATTAGGCATCAGTGCTTCTTTTGCACAGTTATCCTTGAGAGTGGACTTCTCAGGGGATTGGTATCAGGACCTGCATTCTTAGTTGGAAATAGTTTGGATTATCTAATGCAGTAATTCCTGTAAGAATTCTTAGAGGTGCAGTGATGTTGACTGTCTTTGAGGTGCTGAGCAGTAGCTTAATTTGGAGTGCTGGCCAGCAAAAATAGCTTTACAGGATCTGGGCTTCGTATATCACACACGCCTCTTTTCTTTTCTAAGGCTGTTTATTTTTCACCTCTTAATATAATAAAAGGAATGATCACAGGGGTTTTTTTGTACAGAAAAATATTACCTTGTTGCTGTGAGAGTCTTTTCTTCATTGCAAGGAATGTAGAGCAATTTAGTGAAACTAGAGTTACTGTTCCCAGTAATTTAATTGCATGCTCTTCGTCTGTTCTGGTGGTCTAAGCTCTACCCATGAGCTGGAATTTATCCATAGAACTTTCTCTTTACAGTAAACGTTCTCTATTTAATTTGAGTTATGTAGTGATAAAATTTTAACTGCTCTTCAGAACAGTGACAGAAGTGATGGCACAGACTTTTACTGGATTATCCTGTGGCTAAGAGACTGTATTGCAATGTTTGACTAATCAACAGTGTCCATGGCTACTGGATTCACAGCTTGATGAGAGCTGAATGTATATAGTGATATTGGGTAGGCTCATCTTTGCAGGTTTTAAATGGAAAAAAATAATCTTTTTAACACTATGCAAAGCTTGCAGAGATTCCCCAGAGGAAAGCAAATTGCAGAGTGGCTTAAAATATGGTTTATAAAATGTAGACTACCTTGAGGAAGGAGAACCTGAGATGTGATCCTGAAGTTGGGGTAGCTACAGCAGCATCAGGAATATCAGGCAGATGCCTGAGTTAGAACGGGCAGACACATCTGAGTGCAGATAAAATTGGTGGGTAGAGATGGACTTCTTGGGAGGGCAGTTCAGTCTGAGATTGAATCAAGTGTTTTAATGGACACGTTGAAGGAGCCTCTGTCTCTCTGCTGGGTATCACATGTGGGCAGTGTATGGAGACACTTCTGAAATGAGGCAGGTAGGCCAGGGGCTCAGTCTGAGACAGTGTGATCACTGTCCATGCTGTATGTACATCAAAGCTTTGAAGAACTTGCTCAGGGTGGATTTTTCATGGCTCATTGATGGGTTGAATTTTCTTTATGGGCAACTGTGCATCTCACCTATGAGGTTAATTGTGAGATTGAAGGGGGAAAAAATTTTGGTCACTTTGTGAGGTTGTCAGTTTGTTGAGAGCTTTCTGTTGATGGTTGGTTGAGTTTCTTGTGATGTGTATTGATGTAACATCACTCATGCTGGTCTAGTAGCATCCATAAGCTTTCTACTGCTAGAGTTTCTCATTCTGTTTACTGTTTTTGGGAAAGAGGGGGAGACTTTATACAGGACTTCATGTGGAGAGAAAGGTGGGCATGAGCATGACTTAGTGTTAGGTGTTTTATTTGGGCTTTTCAAGGAGAATTCTTTACTATCAACAAGAGATATATAGGAAATGCAATTGAAGTGTCTCACAAAACCAGTGTTCCTTTAAAATGGTATAGATTTTCTCTGAGCAGTGCTAAAGAACACAAAGTATTGGTGTAGGCACTTTTGTTATTATTCTGGACTTTGATTTATAATCTTAATATTTTGCTAGCCTTTTGTGGAATATTAAAGCGTCATAAAGATCAGATTGCTGGAAGTAGGAAGTTTTTTGTCTGTTGTATTTGTATCTGTTTATTAATTTTGATAGGCCAGTGAAAATGAGTGTTCTTTTGCTATGCATCAAATCTGAAATATTTACGAGAAAAATGCCTATATAAGCTAACATTAGTAGTGTTTCATGCAATTTTGGTAATACTTATACCTATATTTAACTCTTTGATACTCTGGAAATCTTTGGCTTGTGGTTAGTATTCTGCCATTGTATGTTGCTGTCAAGTTTTGCCTTGTAAATGATCTCTATTTAGAAAACTGAAATAAACTAACATTTCTTCTACAATTCTTGATCTGATCCAAGGAAACTTGTGCCATGTTGATCAGCAAGATGTCAATAGCCATTTCAAAAACTTTGAGTTTTGCATAACAGTACATGTATCCTAATAATGGTTCCATGACATTGGGAACAGTTTTATTGTGTGCAGTAACCATAAATCTAAGAGTTTTCTGGGATGTTTAAGAACATATACTCTTCTGCGTAAATATCACACTTGCCTTTATTTTATCAATGTGATGTCAGGTGAAGTTTCAAACATGAATCCTAACTTAAACTGGCAATGTTCTGCTTCTTTGCACCACAGGCTGGGTCATGCCATGCTGGTGTAACTCCTCCTGATATTTTTAGACTGGTTCTTTTTTAATTCAGTGTGACAATACAAGTAGTGAGTTATTGATGGCAGCTAAAGTGAGACCATTATGGCTGTAATCAATAACACACCTGCATAGAATAACAACTACTACTGGGGACATATTTTGTATTGATTCAGAAATTTATGCTGTCTGCTCTATACCCAGTCTGCTTCTTCCATAATTTATGTAATAAAATTCCTACTTTAGAGAAGCTGTTACTAAGTTAAATACCAAGAAATGATGACATATCAAGATGTAAATTACATATTGAAGATTTTACTACAAGCAGAAATAGCACTTGCTAAATTCCTGTGGGTTCTGATTCAGGACCAAGGCACTTCCTTACTGCAGGCTGAGAGATAATGGAAGTCAAACACTGTGCTCCCTCTCCCGAGGCAGTATTTTAGAGGTGCAGGATAAGATGCTGTTTTTAATGTGGTGTGACGATGGAATTGTATAATCCATAAGTTTGAAACCTTCAGAGGTTACCACGTTTTTTTCCCCGATGTTTCATTGTGGTGTGTTCTGTAAGTGATAAATGGTCTTCAGCTTTTACAGGCTACCTGCTATGCTGATGGGGTTTCTGCATCCCAACCTGTTAAGGAAATAACCACATCACTTCATTGATGGTGCCACAAACCACTTGCCACTGTTTTGAAACAGAGAAGCAGTATAATTGTGAGTTTCAAGAGCTTTAAGGTACTGAAGAACTGATGTTAAACAGAACTGAAGTTTGTTCTATTCACTTAACTCTCCAGGAAGAACTAATGTAACTTACCTAGTTATATACAGCCCAGTAACAAAATTTGTGTTAGCAGTGTTTTTTAAATTGAAAATTAACAGAAATTTGAAATATTATTGCCTGTATAAAGGTTAATCTCCTCACAATGCAAAGGCAAGCATTTACATTTAAATGATCAGGAGATAAGAGATATTCTGTTTTCAGAGGGTTTTTTCCTTTCTACCTATTTGAACACATGCTTTTCCCAGTGCAAAATTCAGATTTTTCTTGGCAGATTTCATTGTACTTTTTCTAAGCCTTGCTAAGGGCATGTAAATTTCACTAAGTAATTCCTTGAGCTGTTGGAACTTCTGCTAACAAGCAGCAGAGAGCTCTGATGAGGTTTGCAGCCTGGCTTGCTTGGATGTCTGCTGGAGGAATACCAGTGGTGATGGAATCCTGAGCAGAATGAATATGTGAGAATTTCAGTGATATTTATAAGTCAGTTGATACCTTGTGTGAGACTTCTAGTGATCCAGTATGAATTTAGGCCCAGATTCTTAAAGGGATTTAGGCACTGAGTGGCTGGTAAATTCCATTATATTTCTTTACAATATTATCACTGAAATGAAGGATTTAAGTTTAGGAATCCTCTCGAAGGCTTAGAATGCAGGTATGAACTTCCTTGACTTGTTTCTTTTAGGTTTGTGTGGTTGTTTCAGCTTCGTTTTCAAATAAAGATGGATTAATTTTGTAAGATATGTCAATAGGTATGTTTAAATGATTAAATTATTATGATTATTTTAAAAATGTAATTTACAGATCAAATTGAGAAAAATGTCAATCCCCACAGACTACCAAACTAAGAGAAGCTTTTATCATAAAACTAGATTTTTGATATGAACATAAAAATTGTTTGTATGCATTTGGATTTAAAAGACTTGGTGATACAATAAACACAAGAATCCTGTGGCCTTTCTCACCATGCTTGTTTAAAACTGCACAGTTTTGATGGCATTTAGTATGTTCCCAACCTGAGTTTCAAAATACAAAGTTTTCATTTATAATACTGTAAACTCTGTAATTAAGTCCAATCTCCAATCGAGATTGTATAATTCAGAGAATATTGAACATCCACGCTTCCCTCAGGCTGTGTAGTGGACTATATTGCCCACAATTAAACAGATGAATGCACAAATAAGGGTAGGCATCCTTCCAAACAGTGCTAGCTATATTTAGCAAATTCTTCTCATTTCCCTCTCTGTAGGAGGGTAGTGATGTTGGTAACCTTAACATTGGCCAATAGAACTGTGAGTGTAATAAACACTATCCTACAAGATATTTTATTTTCTCGTATCATTTTGACCTTGCATTCTCTCCTTTTCTCTTGGATTAACTCTTTGTGTCCTAAATAAGAAATTTGCTTTGCATTGTCTGTCTGAATATAGAAATAAGTAAAAGCTTGTTCTCTGTGCCACAAAGGAATAGGAAGAACTTGCAAGTTTCACAAGTTAAATGTTCTAAAATTTATGAAAGATGTATCCAAGATGGGGCAGCAATACAAAGAAATCTCCTTTTTATGAAAATCCAAGGTATAGATTCTGTAATTTTTCACCTCATGCATCAATATTTCAAGAATTACAGTGACTCTTGTTAAAATGCAGTGACTTTTCTATGTAGTATTACCTTTAGAAACCATTCAGTTGGGCTGAGCGAACTGCTATAATTAGCAAGAGGCATTTTAACCATAAATAAGACTGTATATTGGCTTTTTATTTTATTTTTTTGTTCTACAGGCTTGCTACCTTTACAATTATGAGTAACTGCTGCTGTGTTTTGAAGGTGCAGTGTTCAGCCAAACAAATTGGCTACAGATCCTGGTGGTGAAAGAACTTCAGAGGTGCCAAATGCAGATATGTGTGTGGCAGTGGTGCAGTTGGGAGGAGGAGGCTGCAGGCCAGAGGTTTATTGGGCATGGGATTGTTCTGTGTGGTTGCACCAGTGGTGCAGAAAACGTCTGTGAGAGAAGTCTTGTAGCCCTTGATTATTAGCCCTCTATTCCTTACAGTAATCTAGAGTGTAATCTGTCATAGTATCACAAAAGGAGGGAAAGTCTAATAAGAATCACAGGATAAACACAACTATTTCATGAGAAAAGGGGTTGCAGTCTAAAGGAATGCAGCTGGTCTCATGCAGGAGTTAGTTTTTAATTTTTTTAAATAATTTTTTCTTTGAGGCATTGAACCAGCATATTTTAGAATTATAAAAGCTTCAGAAACAGTATTGCAGCTATTTCTGTTAAAGAACAGAGCTATTTTTTCAGAAGTAGACAAACTGTGGAACTGTGGTCTGTAGGAACAGAACTGATCTTTATAAAGTCTCCGGGTTTGGTTGAATTTGTAGGGATAAGGTATGTAGGGATTTTGGAAGCTTTAGTATCTATATAGTAGCTCTATTAAGAAAGCTAGAATTTCACATAGTGTCTGATTTAAATGAGCTTTCTTCTATCTGTAATCTATGAAGTATAGCTGCATGCGCCCATGAGACTGCCATACAGAGGATATAATTATTTTGTTTACCATTTTGAGATTGATGGGAGGGGAATCAATGCCAGTTACTTTGCTTTTCATTACTGAAGGCATCTGAAATGTTGACCAACCTTATCTTACTTGTGTCAAAGGGATCACAAAGCCCTTATATATACACTATTTGACCTTCTAGGACATTCTTCAAAGAACTGGCAGGCTTAGCATGTCACTTTTTTCCTCACTTGAAGAAATTAAATCTAATTAGGAGGATCCTACTAATACAATGTAGATACAGATTACAGGTGCACACAGAGTGTGGAGAGTCTAGAATGAAAATAGCTGTAATGAAGAAGCCTGGGGAGGGGGAGGACCCTGAAATAGGCTGACTTAATTATCAATCTCGTAGTCTAAAATAAGTGCCTTCAGTAGCTGCACTGATATAAAACAGCAAGATGGAAAATTCTGTTGGGGAGAAGAAATCTCTCAAGTTTTTTTTTTAATAGAGAATATAAAATCAAAGGAATTATGCACAGATATAACAGCTGCACAGTTTTAATACCAGTGATGAGTGCCTGGTATTTATTTCCCCCTTCTTGATACAGGTGTAGTTTGACTGGATACACCTGAACTGCTCATATGTTTTAAGAGGGGAGGAATGAACAGAACTGACTTTTCCTTGGGAAGCCTTTGACATTTGACTGGCTGTTAACGTTGTCCTTCTTACAGCAAATGTCACTTGAGACTTTTCTAACAGAGAATAAGAAATATACTTGTGCATTCTTGTCATTTCACATGAAATCAGGTGACTGATTTCTGATAGTAATCTCAAGAGCATTGAGATTTATACAGGTTCCTCACAGGCCTACTTCAGAATAACTGATTTTTGCACATAATTTTTGAGGCAAGGAGTGTTAATAGTAGATTTTCTGAGAAACTAATTATTTGAAATATTCTTGATGCTATGAAATGGAAATAAACTTATTGAGTATGTACAGTAACAAGACAAAACCCAACTGATTTAAAGTAGGTGCAGTATCCAAGAGTAAAAAAATAATGTATGCTTGTTTTTTGTGTCCTTGTATGACTGGGGAATTTAGAGCAGTCATTGGAAGATGAAGGAATCCAACTCTCTGCATTATTGGACCCAGAGGCCATGCTGTGTGATTACTAATGCATGCAGGCATGGTCAATAAATTTCATGGTTATACATCTCATTGTCATTTTCAGAGCTCATTGATTTAAGCAGCTCACACTGATCAAGGATATCCAACAGGCACCACAGCCTTGTGTGCTGGTGGGTGCAAAGTGAAGAAGTCTTATTTCAATCAAAAACTGAGGAGAAAATTTGCTGTGTGAACTGGAGCAAGTTGGCCAGAGATTGTGGAGATTCTGTTCCTGGAGATTTTCAAAACCTGGCTGGCAAAAAGGATCCTGAGCAGCTTGTTCAGATTGACTCTGCTTTGAGCAGGGCACTTGTGCCAGGTGATCTCCAGTGGTATTTCCCATCTCAGAGGTTCAGCTGCGGCTCCAGTTTCTGGTTTTTAACCAACTTGATTGAATCCATTTAATTAACATTTAAAGTCAAACTTCTGGCTTTAGTGAAGTAAAGAATTTTAAATGGTTTATTTAAATTTAAGCACTTCCACTGTCACTTTATATAGCTGCCTTCAAAGCATATTGAATTATATTGAATGTAATCTTCTAATGAGCTTTGTCTTTGCCAGTAGATACATGTTTCTTCCATTATCTTGTTTGTTTCTGTTTTGTACTTCGTGAGTAATATTTGCACTTGTTTTCTACAGTACCATGTTGGTAACAGCAGCAGGAAGCCATAGTTAGCTCAGCTGGAATGTTTTGGCCTCTGGAGTTCTTGCATTGACATAACTGCCTGCTTATCTTTGTGGCATTCTGAGTCTCTTCTTCCTCTCATACTCTTTTTTGTCCAGTATTTCTATATTGGTTGGACTTAAGACAGATGGTAGGAATAGTAAATCCAAGTTGATTATAACAGATACTGTCTGAAACTGGCATGTCTGTAACTAGGAAGATGAAAACAATGAGCAGTAAATATTTGGGACAAGCTGAAAGAAGTTGCTATAATAATTCATAATTGTCTTCCCTGTTACACTGGATAAACAAAACAAAAAATATTTCCTTCTATTTGTGCACATTTTTGGAGGGCCTCAGAATTGCTGTGATGGTGTATTGAGCTGTGTTCCTGCTCAGTGCTGTTTGTTGGCCTGTTTAATGTTACCCAGAACTTCCATCAATGCAGTCTCCATGTGGAGAACGTGGGACTGGGAGGGCTGTGCTCCCTTTGCCCCTCTACTACTGGTCTGCATTAAAGCACCTGAAGACATATTTGTAATATTAAACTAAAGGTGCTTAACCTTTGTTTAAAATCCTGTCTCCGTGGAATCAGGTTACCTAATGAGCATGTTTTACTCATCTCATGGGGACAAAGCCTGAGCTGTTAAATCTGTGGCAGCAAAACGAAACAATTTTTGAACCAAGTCATCATTTTCAGCATCAATAGAAGGTCATGCCCTTGTCAGCTGGCATTGGTTCAGCGTAAGGTTCCAGTCAGAATTGGCTGCAGGATGCTTAGAGCTGCTCTTTTAGAGACCTTCACCCTTTGCTATGTTTGGAGTTGCTAATATGGTGGATCTATTGAATATTTATAGGGGACTTACTACGACAGTCCTCACTGCAGTCATTGAGGATAGACTTGCAGATTCTTGGTAACTGGCCTGGCACTAAGAAGTTTAAGCTCATGACAGACTTCTTCCATCATTTCTTCTCTGCTTCCTGTTGTATGTTAAGCCATGATATCTGTTTGTTAAGTTCAGGATACAGCTCCACTTGTACAGCTTCTGCAGCTTCAAGGTTGGCTTGGTTCCTGAGCAGTTCAGACCTTGCGGGACCTGCAGTTTGGCAGACTAAACTTTTTAAGCAAGGTTATAAGTGAAGGCTGTAGAGCTTGTTCTCTTGCTTTGCTGCTTGACTTACCTAATGTTTTACTCATCTGTGTTGTGCAAAGATACCCAAAATCACATTATATCCACACCCCTGGTGATTTTTCCAAATGACAGTGCAAAAAGTTAGGCATCTGTTTTAATAGTGGGTGATTGTTCTCATCAAGAATTGCACTGGTCTGATCTTTTTACAGTGCATGTATGGTCATATACTTGAATTTCTCTTCCCATGAGCATCCTCAGATGCTGAAAAGAGATTAATTTTTAATCAAGTGAAAATTACCAGAATATTGAACATTCTTACTTGAGTGATGTTGCTCATAAAAGAGAAAATGCTAATAACATTTGTAAATGTAAGTTATAGATAATTATAATTTCTTTCTGAACACTTCCTAAGTCTTGCAGGCATGTATAGGTAGCAAAGTATCCAGATTTGTAGCTCAAGTGATGCCTTGATTTATATTGAAAACATAAATCAGTTTGCTGTCAACTTTTGTTTTTCTTATATCATCATTAAGAAACTTGCTGATTATTTACTTATTTAAAATAGGCCATAATTTCCCGGTTTTTTTTAAAGACTTGAGGCTTTTAAAATGGCTCATACAGAATTACTGTATTTGATTAAAAAATAATTTTAGAAGAACAGTTCAGGATTTCTTGCAATGTTCTAAAAAGCTACTAGTGGCATTTTTTAATATGCAATGTTACCCTGCTGATGTCTGCTTTAATATTACTTCTGATTGTTATAACTGTTTGCATTTCTTTTTTGGTTAGAGGAAATTGTGTGTTCATTTTATTCTTTGGAAAAATGTTTCTAAAAGGGCAGGCATTGGCAAGGCTTTGCTTCTGACCTCTGGATTGAATCACTCATCAGGCTAAGTCTGAATTGCTAGTAAAAATGAAACCTTTGAGGAAAATTCTTGCCTGAGGTTGGATTTGTACTGATTCAACACATTTCTTATGATTCTACCATCTCCCTCAGTGCTGCTTCTGGAACAACATGACCCTTTTAATGAATTTTATTTTGTGGCAAACTGGATTTCCGCGTACGTACTCTGCTTGCTTGCCTCATGTTTGTGATGAGGGCGCTCCTTTGTTCTGCAGTACTTAAAGCATTGGCTTATCAGAGTTGAAGATAAATAAAGCATCCTGTTTACTAATTAGCTAAATTTTCATCAAGTGTCATCCTGAAGTCACTAGAATTACTGAATTAAGACAGTGTTGTCTTATAACTTGTAAATTATGAAATGAAACAAAATTTACCATGGAAAGTGATGGCTCACAGGGTTTTGTAAGGCAGCCAAATGCCAAATGTTGACTGGCTTGTGAGAGTGAGGGGACAAAACCCAAAGTCTTACTTGATAAAGGCAATCTGAAGGTATTTTGTTCATATTTGCTTAGATTACTTAAAAAATAATAATCACTTTCTCTGATATAAGAAGCCGATTTTCCCACTGAGTGCACATACATCTTTTGTGGATCTGAGTGTTAGTCGTTTTTTTCACTGGTGTTACTGAGTTCTGTCAGGCCTTGTGTGTGAGCACTCCTCATCCAGAGCAGTAAAAAACCCCAACAAAACTCTTAATTATTTGTGATAGTCATTGCTTAAATCCTTGCTGTTAAGGGATACCCTCTGTCAGTGTGACTGTCCTGAAAATCCAGTGTACCCAGCAGTGGGAATTCCCTGGGATTTAAAACTTTGTATTACTGTTAACTTGATGTGAAAAGTGCTCTAGTTTCCTTATAACTTCAAGTATTATATGTTTTCTGTGGAAGATATTTTTTGTGCATGTAACAAGTATTTGGTCAGTGAAATCAGGTGTATAGTCCAGCAAAAAAATCCATTTAAGCAAAGAAAAGGAGAAACATCATGTTATTATATACTTAAACCAAATGATTTTTGAATTTTGTGACCTAGGGATTTCAGTAGAAACTTTTCCACATCCACTCAAACCATGAACTTTGATTTTTGGGAAATAGGAACTCTAGAGACTGATGAAAGTCTTGGCTGTTTTGAACTAGGGGTAGCAGTGCAGTTTGCCAAGTGTTGGGGCTGTGGAGCTGTTCATAGAGTTGTCCCATTCTTCAGGTCAACCAGCCATTAGTTACACTAATTACAGTGTTCCTATTCAGAGTTTGATCTGTCTCTTATGTTTTCCAGGGATATCCATAACTGAGTTGTGCTTTATGAACAAGGAAAGGGGCCTAACAACTTGCCTGAAAGGGTGGTAAGAGTTGCCAAAATTTCTTACTTACATTTGTATTTCTTTCATTATTACATGTGTTCATGTCTAAAATCTAGAAAGCAAAATTGTTACTCTTTTAATCAGTCATGCTGTTTACTGTCTCACACAGTCTCATAGTTGTCATTCTTTAGCCAACAATAAAGTGATGAAAGATGAAATTTGTTTTATAGTAATAGCCTGCAGTGCCTTTTTCCAAACAGAAGGACTGTTGAACTGAGTATTGTTAAAATATGCAAGAGTTTGAATTACCGTGCTTGAAATAGCACATCACCATATACAAACTAATGTCTCTATAATCAAAATGTTGAATAATTAATTGCATATAATGTAACTAATAATAAAGTTTCCAAAACTTTATAAATGGACCTTTTCAAAAGTTTATTTTTTGTGCTGCTGTCTGGCTTTTAGACAAGAGGTGAAGTGACTTCCCACCTCCTAAGTGCCAGTTCTCAGCCCCTCAGTTTTGTGTTCAGCTGACAGACTTCCTTTGGGGTTGTTCTCAGAGCTCTGTGTGCAGAAATCTGTGGCTTTTGAATGTAACTCAGTTACAAATTCAGGCAGTATTTACCTACTTGTGTGGTGGGATGTGTGGCTTTTCCTGTAGTTTAACTTCCCTTTTTTAAGTGAAGAGCCCTTGTCAGAACAGTACAGTCAGCATAAACAAAGTCCAGGCAATTTATTAATTTGTATGACTTCACTCATTTGGGAAGTCATTCCTGAGAACTAATCAGACAGCAGTTTTCTTACACAAGGAAAAGTCATTTAAGTTGGGAGAAAGGAACATGATTAAAAAAGCTGGTCTCTTAAATGACTAAAACCAGAAGACAGCTGTACTTACTAAATGAATAAAATTGATTAATTCAGACTTTTAAAAGCTTTCATTTCTTTTATTAGTCTCCTTTTAAATTTGTTTTAAGCAAAGTAGATTTTTGGGTGAAAGAAGGGAGTACAGTTTATACAGTATGAGCAAAACTGGAAGTTATTGGTTCTGAATATTCTAAGCAGTAATAGAAGAGGTGGGAGATGTCTTAGGGGCTTTTTCACTGTAAGAGTGTTCCTAAGGTAAAATTTGTCGTATTTAGAGCAAAGGAAAATAATTGTAGGGGTGAAAGGGAATAAAATGGCAGTAACTAGAAAGTGTTACCTCCCACCAAAAAGCCACATACTCTTTCAAAATTAGGAGATCAAACGAGATGCTGTTTGTGGATACATGAGCAACCTGTTGTTATTCTGCAGCATATTTATGATGGAAAGGAATATACAGCTTTGAAAATATTCCTGTTCCTTCTACACTAAAAAAGCAGTAGTAATTGTACTATCATTACCAAAGGGCTTTTTTTACACAGATTTCATGTCTAAGACTTATTCCTGATTTCAGCAGTGAGGTATTCTCTGTACTCCTTTTAAAGAGTATGTCACCCTTAATCAGGAGTGCAATACATTTTCAGAATGATGGTGCTCTCAATTTATAGCTTGTCAGCCCTGAAGAATGCTGGTTAGTTCCTTTATGAGTGCAACTCCTTGGCTGAGACTGCTCACTCATAAAACCATTCTAGGCTCATTTTGATTGGTTATTGGTTTGTGGCTTTTAATGATGAAATAGAATTGCATTTTTGTGCAATAGACCTCGTGGTGGAAAATCTGTGAAACTGGAGCCGTTTGGAACTGTTCTTACTCCCACTGAGAGATCAGCAGTAGCATTTCTGTGGCTTTCAGTGGGAGTAACATTATACTGTTTGAATGTGAAGACTTTTCCTCTTCTTTCAAAAAACACTTAAAACAGTCTGCTATGGATAGGGTTACATGAAAACTAAGTAACTATTGTACTAGTTGTTTATGGGGAAAAAAAGGTATTTTCTAAGTTGGAAAAAGAAGTTTGTATCAATTCCTGTTGTGCCAGCACATTGTTTGGAGGTTTTAAATACCTACAGCTCTGGAAGTGGTTGCACCACAAAATTTGGTTATCTAAATTGTTTTGATTGTGTTGTCCAGTGTGTTTCATTATATTGTCTGTAGGAGTAGGTCTGAACAGACGTGAGTGTCTTCCCACAAGGCAGGGAGAGTTGCAGTATGAATATTTATTGGAGTAGTGGTTTAAATTCTGCCATTGCAGATACTGCTGGTCATGTAAACAGGGAATGTGGATTAGACAGAAAGTCTGCCATCTCCTGAATACAGAGATGTCAAAACTCTGTATTAGTTCTCAACTTTTAACAGAAGCCTAATTAGTGGCATTTTCATGGATGTCATTTAAGAAAAAGGTTATTTTTTACAAAGGTGAACATTTGAAAAAGTGAGATACTGTATTTGCTATGCAATTGTCACATGATTTTTTAAGCCCCTCTAGGAAGATGTTATAAGTGAATTTAGTATAAAAGCTTCTAGCCCATGAGTGCCCAGAATTGATTTGAAAACCATTGAAAATAACTGCCTTTTCAAAAGTGAATACTGAACAGATATTTCCAGAGCTGTGCCTGTGATTTAAATGGTCAGTTTTGCTTCTAATGTACAAAACACAGTTGACTGGATTGGAAACTTATTCCAGGCTGCCAGGCTTCAGACCTGAGCCATCCAGAAGGGGTGTTTTTTAGCTGTTCTGAAGGTCTTTTTTTCTTGTAATTAATTTTCTTTCCCTAATTCATTGCTTGTAGATTAATGGCTGCTTATTTTGGGTTTCTACCATATTTTCTGGAATGATCAAGAGTAATAAATTAATCTTAATTGATGGATTACTACAGATTAATCAAACTCCTGCTTAATGTGCTTGATATTTCTTCTGAGTAAGCTATTTTTTTAAAACGTTGTTTGTAGTGAAGTTTATTAAATTAGGACTTGAGCATGTAAGATTCCTTGTCACATCCAGGAAGCACAAGATATGACCCAAATACTCAAATTACCAGAAGATAGCATTTTGATTTATAAACACTTGCAGCGCAAACAAGTCTGAGCTAAGTAATTTTAGAAAGGAAT
This sequence comes from Campylorhamphus procurvoides, assembly GCA_013396655.1. NCBI lineage: Eukaryota > Metazoa > Chordata > Aves > Passeriformes > Dendrocolaptidae > Campylorhamphus > Campylorhamphus procurvoides. The sequence continues at coordinate 700,023 of WBMV01016874.1, read as the reverse complement.
TTCCCCTCCTGGTAGTGTATATTATATGTAGATGTTAATTAGGGATTTTTTCATATGTAGCTCTTGAAAATTATTTGCATCCTGTTTATCTGATGCCAGGTCTGTTTATCTTGAATGTCAAGTTTTACTATTGTCTGCATGACAGGGTTTACAAACTGAGTCTGACTCTGTGTTGTGTGCCTGAGAATTTACGTCTACACTATTATCTTTACTTAATGATCATACAAGCCTTCCAGAGTTGCTGATGAGTCCTAATTTTGGCTTTGTTGTCCACACAATTGTTCTGCCTTTGGTGTTGAATGGATTTAAATAAGAATCTTGGATTCTTATGTACAATGTGTGTGGATTTAATTTCTTGTATATCTGATGGAAATTTGCAATCACACGACTCCTGATTTAGAATGGGTACTTGTTTGAAAGCAAGGGGGATTTGCCCTGGTGCTGGGTACGGCCTGTCCTGGTTTATTGATGCCTGTGGGGTGCAGGCAGCTGGAGGGTTGAGCTCCTTCAGTTAACCCACCTGAGGCCTGGATGATCAGCCCCTGGGATGTTGGAAGTTGCTCCCCTACACATTCAGGTCTCCTCCTAACCAAGGTCACAGCAGCAGGAGCAAACCTGGCACTCTCCAGCAGTGCTGTGACAGGCAGCAGGCTGTGACCATTCATTTTTCTCCACTGTGCAGCTACCTGTGCACTAACAAATACAGGCTGTATTGCTACAAAAAGTATTTCATGGTTTGATCAGGTTTAGCAAACTATTGATTTATTTTAGGAAGCATCAGAATGGCTGGAATACTGATCATTGAAACAGTAGGGTGTAGACATGGCTCATGTAACCTGCTTATTGGCAAAATGTCTTGCAAAAGTACTTACCTGGCTGAAGTAGAATTTCATTGAATTGCCTGGATAAGGTTGGCCTTAGTGGACTTCGATGTAGCCGAAGTCTGTATGTTACATCACTGTGGGCCACCTTGCCTTCTGCTTTGTGGCTCAGGGAAGACTTTCTTCACCTGAAATGCATTACTGTTCAAAACTCGTATGCTTTTCTGGACCCAAAAGACTGATAACCTTTATTTGGGCTATGCATGTGGAAACCTGCTAGTGTATATCACTCAGACATCTTTGCACACATTAGTATTGAGAACAAATGTGTAACTTCTGGTCCATAGGATCTAACTGCCAGTGTTCCCATTCTCGTTAAACATATGATGTCATTCCTCTGTCATATCTTCGCTGGCACATTCCCTGATGCCATACTGAATTTTCCCATGTGAATCAAAATGGGAGATGAAAAGTTTTTGAATTCAATCTGTATTTTCCTAGGTAGAATCATGGTAGGCCTTCTTAGTATTCATTTGGTGTTCTGGGAGACATCTCTGACGATACTGGAGTAATATTGGCATGGTCTATTAAAACTACAGTGAATAAAATTTTAAGACCCAATCTCTTGATTTACATTTCTTACAGCAGTATCTAATAGAATTGACAAGGCATAAATATTAGCCAGATTTCCCCCTTTTATTTAGATCCATTAAAGACCTTTCCAAACATATAAAGGAAACTTAAATGACGAAAATGATTAAACAATAAATATAAGGCATTAGCTTAGAAATGCCTTACAGTACTTGCTCCTTAGTGGGCTTCCCCTTAGAAACAGATCCACTTCAATTAACATTACGTTACAGAACAGATACAGATGCAATTGAACTGCAATCAGTTTTAGCTGCTGCTAAATAAGAATTTTGCGAGACTTCTTTATCTTGTACAACTTAAATAAAGGGTCTTCCTGTTAAAAACCTGATGACTTTGTTGAATTTTGAGATAGGTTCTTGAAATACCAGCATGGTGAAGGGGAGAGTATTAGACTCTAACAAAACAGTCACATTTGCATTTTAGATTTAAAGCTGAATTTTGCCTCCATCTGGAGGGTTATGCATGAACAACTGCGGAGGTGTGTTGTCCCATGAGAGTTCTGGCAGGGATTGTTTCCCTGGAACAGGGCACTCAGGAGCAGAAGGGAAATGTGCCCTGATATGTCTCAGAAGCTCAAAGCATCACTTGTTCCTCCTCTCCTTCCTGACTGGAATTCCAGGAATTGTTGCAGCTTTAGCATTGCCCACGTCAGTAGAAAGGGAGACTTTGTTTCTTGCCACTGCCCCCTACCATTGCCAATGTAGGTCCTGGGCATTTCTGACTGGGGATATGAGGGCATATTTATCTCATTAAAATGATCATTAGCATATCCTTTTTTTGACATTATCTTCAGCGTGTTCCTTTTTCTAATTAAATTGTAGCCTATTGTATGGTAATTCTTTTCCTTTCCTGAAGTGTTTCTTCTTGAGATAACTGGAGAGAATGAGAACTGACAGCTGACAGAAGATTGACTTCATAAAGCTGTAATGGATCGCAGCACTTCTTGTGTTGAGTGTTTCTTCTGTTGGCACTAGACACTTGTGAAAATAGTTGCTGGTATTTTTTTGAGTTTTACTATATACATATATAGGATGATATTTTGGCACAGGGATGTAACGCTTCATTTGGTGAGAAAGATAAAATTTTCAACCTTCTTGGAGGAAGTTTGTATTTGTTTGGTGATTGCACGTCACTCTCTGGGTATTTATAGGTACAGGGGCAGCCCTAAGGCTAGATGTTTACCAACATGTGTTAATGCAATAGTATATCTTTCAAGAAGTTTTTTTTTTTAATGGAGCCAAGTTTAGAAATATGTTTGAAAACAGCCTTGTCACGCATGTCATCAAGGTCAGAAGGGAGAGAAAGCAGACATTTCAATGCTCCAACTAAAGTTTTGTGGAAGGACTGCAGAACGCCGGTGTTTGTAACTAGTGGACTTGTCTCTTTGTGCCTCCTGACCAGTCTCGCAGTAGAGCTGACAGTCTCTCCTGTTCTGTGAAATTATTAGCTCGTATTGTTGTCTGGGACTTCAGCTTGCAGGGAATATACTTGATAAAGGTCACTGATGGTTGATTATGAACCCAAAGTGTTAAAAGTGGCATCAGATGAAAGCGTGGAGTGTGTGGTGTGGAAAAATCCCTAAATGAGGTTGGGAGTGTGGTGTCTGTACTTGGAAATGCTCTAGTTGTTGATGCAGTGCAGAACAGTGGTTAATTCTCCCTCTGTTTATAGACAATAGAGGCTTTTTTGTCATAGCTGTAGTGCTTTGGAAGGGGCCTTTTCCAGCTGTAGTGCTGACTTTGTCATGTTTTGCTGCGATGGGCTCTGAAGAGCTGTGAGCAGTCAGTTCCATGTTGCAGCAGTGGTGGTGAATGCAGCTTGAGCACCTGCAGACTGAGACCTGGAGGTGCACAGCCTTATCAAAAGCAGACCTGCTCTAATAACCTTTGTGTGCTAGTGACACTGTGGGATGAATGCTGCTTTGTGTTCTTTTTTTAACTTAAAGAAACTCCACTGATTTATTTGATTTATTCCAGACTTAAACCACTGTAGAGGCACACTACTGCTGTGTAAATCCTTTCTGCCAGCTGGTGGAAATACATATACAACTCATTCTTTCACTTGTGTCTGACTTTGGCTGGCTGATGTCTCTCTCCCAATCACTGATGCTGAAGGTTTGTGAAAATTCTGTTTAAAATTTTCAACGTAATGGATTTGCTGTGCCAAAATTTACAAGTTTTCTTTTAGGGATGTCTAGCTGCTTGTGGACCTGTCAGCTGTTCCATGCCATGCTGTGGCATTGTCATGGAACCTTCTTACATAGTCAGGTATTAAAAGAAAAGCAGTAACTGTTTCAAATGAGCATGAGCAATACCTTCCATAGAAATAACAGCTGATAGGAAAGGATAAAGTATTTTTAAAGTATTGGGTGCTGGTATTTTCCTGTCCAAAGTACTTTCCAGTGGTAACGTTCCTCAACTGAATCAAAGGAAGATGATCATGGGAGGATGATTTTTCATCTTTCTGATGTTAGTAAATTTAAACTGTATATTGAGGCAGATTAGGAAAGGAGTTTACTTCATGGAAGTGAGACTCATAGCTGCATGTATTCTTTCTTGGTTTTCCCTGGTTTTTTAAACTGTATTTCCCCATGCAGTTACCACTCCAGGACTTTCCTGTGAGTGGAAAGTGGACACTGAAAGAGGTAGTGCTGAAACCTGAAAATAATAAACTTTTCCTAGGTATTTCTGTGGTCATGCATAACTCCTGCAAAGAGCACAAGGACAAAACATGTTTTCCTGAGCAAAGGCAGCAGTGATAAAGGGACAGAAACATACAGAGCTCTGGCTGTGTGGGAACTTCACTATGAAATAAGCTGGATTGTGAATTTACATTCTTTCACTGTTCACTGGGCTTTCCATCCTTCTGTGAGAGGTAAAGATAAGGACACCTTTGACAACTGAGAAGGCCAGCTTTTGCATTTTTGGGGGTTAAGAATGTTATGGGGGGAAACAAACTCATCACCTCTGTGTAGAGAAGGCTGTAGGTAATTGTGTTGTGTTTTTGAGAGGAGTAGTCCACAGTTAGTTGTAACAGTAATAGTAGAAAAAGTGCATGGATGCTTTTGGGGAACAAAAAATTGCTGCTGTTTAAGAAATTATAATTATTATTTTGTGCTGTATGTTTTTCTCTCTTTCCATGTCAATTCTTCCTTAATTTTCAGGGTCTTAAGGATGTAAATCCTAAGTTTTGTCAGTTCAGGTGAGCAGAATGACTGTTGCCTGGTTGTTGGGTTCTGCTATATGTGGTGTGTGTGACAGCAGTGGATAATATTTGACCAAAACACCTCACTGTTATCAGTGAGGCTGTGGAGCAAGTAAAGAAGGAAAAAACACTTTACAGACTGCTGAGTGTGCTGACAGTGCTTTAGCCTTGGAAACATGCTGTTACCCTAACTTATCGTTAGTCCTTATTCTCTCCACAGAAACTTGACTCTTACCAGTGATTGAGAAGATTCAAGGAGTTTTTAAAAGGGTAACTACAGGCAAAAACTATCTATAATGATGCTACCACAAAATATAACTTGTTTTGATCGATAGATCCTGAACATGGGATTTTTGAGGATAACATGCTGCATTTCCTTATTGTCTCTCATCCCAGCAGATATGAAGGTGAATTCTCAAATCTGGGAGAGTTTGCAAGTAGACATATTGTTTTAGGTGACTTCCAGACCGAGTGAATCGCTGCTTCTACTCAGTGGGATGCATCATTTTTCAGATTGGAAGGAAAGAGTTACAGACAAAATTAGAGACTGTGGGAAAAAAGTCTTTACTCACAGTGGAATTTATCAAGCCGACACAGATGTGCCATGGAATTATTTGCACTTGCTAATGGGTAATGGAGCCTTTCTTGCTGCTCAGTTTAAATATGAAAGCTCTTGCCTTCCTTTTTACTGTGTAACACCCCAGAGGAGAGGGCATTGCTGCATCCCCTGGTGCTTTTGGGGTGTTGCATTGACAGCTGATCATGCCCTGATTAGCTTGTGAGAACAGGCAGCTCACAGCATAATGCTGTTCTATTATTTATTTATTTTCTCCTCTTTTCCTGCTTGGTAGATATTAAAACTATTTCTTTTTTGCCTGAAAGAAACACAGTTATTTCCCTGTGCAGCTCTGATTGAGAGATAGAAGGGGCTTCTTTCCTAGTGTATACTACAATTGTATAGGAAAAGGTTATCTAGCCTTTCTGAGAACTCATTTAAAAAGGAAGGAAGAATATTTTCTCCATTTCTTCTGAATAATAACATGCAGAGATTACATTTTGCATCTTGGTCCAAAATCCAATCAATTCTTTTTATTTCTGCATGTAATGTAATTCCTTGGCATTTGGAGAAGACTGGTGTGTATGGGTTGGTTTATTTTTTTCTATAAGCAAGTTATTTTGATGTAATGAATAGAAGCCCATGCTCTGTCAGAAAGAGTTGATCAAATGTGAATTAAATAACCAGACCGTATTAAAAGTCTATGACTAAAATTGTGAATGTTAATATGATTCACCCAAAAATGTAGGTATGAAATACAGTAGAAAAAATTTGTCTTGGTCCACCAAAGTCAGGTTAATTGGAAGAAGTTCATTGTAGGAGAGAGAGTGGCATTTTGTTTTGTCATGTTGTGACCACAGGGTATTTCAGAATGGTTTGAGTTTGTTAAAAGGCGGATTTTGCTGGAAGGGATAAATGCAGGATTGTGTTTTGTCAATTTATAATAGGAGTGGAATTTCATTAGCACTACTATTCATTTGTGTTGTGGGAGGAAGAGTAAAATAGATTCTCATTGACTTAAAATGTCACTGTCAATTCTAGCTGCTGGAATTCTCTGCAGTTTGTTGGCTGAATATATGAAAGAAAATAGGACTATGGGTCAGCCCTGTTCTCTCCAATTAAGATCCTTGGGGTTTTGTGTGGGCTCATACATTTGTGGGGCTTTTGTTGTTGTAGTTGTGTAACATTGTGCTTTTGTCTTTTCTTCTAACACCCACGCACGTTTTGCTTTCTGATAGCGCTTCGTATTTATTTCTGTAATGCAAACTGTCCTCTGGATTGCAGCAGCATAATTTGTTGTGCCTATTCTTCATACCTTTCTGTCCCTGGTCTCTTAGGAAGTCCTTGACGTTTCTTTACTTGGTCTCCCCAGCATAATGTTTACATTATTGTCTTGTCCAACTGCTGACAGTCCTTTCTTCAGTGTTTCTGAAACTTGTGTTTATTCTCTCCTTCAAGGAGCTGAACAGCAAATCTGTGTATCCCTATTTTCACATCCATTCATCTTCTGTCTTTCAAAGCTTTGTTCCTTGTTGCAAATTTCAGTTTACTCCTTATAGGGCAGGCTTTGAAACCAAAGTCTGTGCTGGCAGTAAGATAGATGTGATTAGTCTTCACTTTGGCTTAAACAGAAGAATCACCATCTCTGCCAGTTTCCAACTCACAGAACTGCAAGCTGGCTATCAGATCCTAAACTTTTTGGAATGAGGCTTCTTACCATGGTTTTTTTTTTTTTGGTAGAAATTCATAGCACAGATCACTGAAAAATACTGCCCTTCGTGCTCCAAGTGACAGATGATATTGATGTGGAATTTCCTGCTGGTACTTGAGAACAGCCTTTGAATTATGGCTGCCATGAAGTTCTGTATTAGCATGCAGTAAAGTGACTTGAAAACACAACAAGTGAAATGAGAAATACCTGTAGTTAATCTCGCATTCAGAAACACCACATTAGCTGAAAATTACTGTGGCCTTGTGTGAGTTTCTGCCCCTGTAACTTGTGAAGATAGTGTCATGCTCCTGCCATAGTTTTCTATATCTTAAAGAAAATTGTGTAAGGAAGGACTTTGATTTAGAGGTGACCAGTCTTCTCATCAAAATTTGTCTGTAATAACTGCATTATTGTCTTTAAACTTGCAGAATAACTGCTTAAATTCTTCCTTCCAATAACTGTAGAGGCAGTTATATTATCTGGAAAGGATTCTTTGTTTCTGTTCTGTTATTTTTAAAGTTAGTACTAATCATTCATATTCACTACAGGTAGTGAAGACCTCAGCTTTACAGGTCTTGGAGGAAAAATGAGGTGTCCCTGAAAACACTTGGGCACTGGTTCCTCCTTGATTCAGAGAGAAAAGTTCCATGTCTCTATAGGAGCATTGTTAATGGCAGTGTGTTAGACCAGGGAGGTTTTCTCTCTAATTCCAAAACAGCATAAATGTAGACATAAACAATTAAAATTACGAGTATTGTTAATTCTCTACAACTGTTCTATAGTAGGTAAAGTCTAGCACTCCCAGTTTTAAATAGGGCTTTAGTCAAACTGCTGCTTCTCAAAATATTTCCACTTATCTCTGAAGTCATAATTATGGCATTCAGAGTATTTGAATATAATTACTGCGCTTTGCATTCTGTTCAAGTCATGGGGTTTCAGTGTGGAATTAATTTCAGCTATTGCTTTCTTGCCTAGTGGAATCAGCATTTTGGACCCCATCTCCTTCAGTTTTTATCAGTTATAGTGTGATGTTCCTAATGAAGCTATCTCATATGTCTAGAGTATTACTCTAAAGTGGAAAGAGACATTTGCAAAATAATAAGCAAATACCATATGGGTGGTTATGAGGCTTGTCCTTATCAGGTGCACAGAGATTTCTGGATATGGCAACTGCAACAGCTCCATGTTAATCCTCTTGTAGGCAGAGGCTCTGAAATTATTCCACTTCATTAGGAAGTTAAATGGAATAATATAAAAAATGAGAAACAATATCTCTATATAACAAGACATAATTGGTACTTGTCAAGTGTTTGAGATGCTCTGCTTTAGAGAAGGTGTCACTGGGTGGTTACAAATATTTATTCAACTGGATGCAATACCAGTGAGCAGAACAGACCAGTAATAAACACACGCCTCTCTAACATATCCTGAAAGAATTAAACACCCAAAAAAGAAACTGGAATGTTTGGAGACTTGTACTCCTGGTTGATGAAGTCTTTATGAAGCATTTTCAACAGCCTGGTAAGTGCAGTAAACTAAAGATACATCAGGGTGTTCACTGTGTGCTGCCAATCCCATGGAAATTGGGAGGAAGCTTTGAAATAATGTAGGACTATATAACAGTATTACTGTGTGCCTTTTGGGAATGTGGGATCCCTTGATAGGAAGAACTGCACGTGTGCACTTGCAGGTAGATAACCTCAGTTTGGAACTGACTACAAAGAGTTGCTATGTCCAGTCATTTTCTATCACAACCTTGGTGATTTATGTATCTAAATGTAACAAATTTCCTCCTAAAAAGTAATTAGTCTTTGTGCTTTGTCCTTCTTTATTTGATTGAGAAAGGCTTTCAGGATGCTGTTCCTCTAGTGCGTAGAGTTGTCCTTTGAAATCACAACAGCGGGAGCTTTAATGGAACATGAGGGTGCTTGACCTTGTTGTCCCTGCCACTCTCCCCTTTTCCTTATCGCTGTCAAAGAAGAGAAATTGCATACTGGAAGAACTTGCTTGCAGTAACTTTGTCTTGCTGCTTCCCCTGTACTAAGAGCTCTCCTTTGCTGCTGGGGAGCCATCTCTGGTGCTCGGCTGGGCAGGGATGTTCCTGCTGCACACACAGAGGAGAACATGCAAGTCAAAGGCAATGCAGCAGGGAAGGAGGGCTGGGACACTTGTGGAGCATCTCCAGCTCTCCCCACTAGCCCAGGGTGGATGGAGACAGGCCCAGCACATGGTGAACACAAATCACTCTGAGGCTCCCTTCTCATTTTTCTCCTCTTTATCAGTCTCTTTGCTGGGATGCTATGAAGTTTCTTAGTCCTTGGGAATTATTTCCATCCACAGCTTTGCTGCTGGCAATTGGAGCAATACCACAGTTCAATTCAGCAGTATTTCTTCAAGAGCTCAGGGCCTTGACTGATTTGTAGAGGACAAATGAAAAGAGCACTTGCAAATGGGTTTCTGTGCTATTAGAGCCCTAAACAGCTTTCCCTCTTGGCTGTGTGTCAGATGACACTTAAGGGGGGACAACTGGGCTATGAACCTTAAAAAAATTAAAATACTTAAGTGTAGGGTCAACTGTTCATAGCAGTGGGTGTCTTAGCAAACTGGTCTCAGAGTGCTCAGCAATAATAATTTTCTTCAATATTTTCAGGTAGCATTGAAAGTGGTAATTGAGTAGCAAGTGTTTTGAGTTCTTACATTTCCCTACAGACATCCCTACAATTTACTTACATGATAATTTCATTATAGAACCTCAGTTTTTGATTAGTTTTATAAAACCATGACAGGTGGTTGTGCTGTGGGGAAAATTATCTGGTATATCAATGCCTGCACAAAGAACTGATAAGCCAGAGAACATACCAAACCAGGAGAGGTAGAGGTTGTTATAATGATCTCTTCAAGGAGAGACATTGGCATAGAACTTCTTTCCCTCTGTGGACTGTTTCTGCCATTATTCAGCTATTTTAAGGTATTCCATCAATGCATAACATTAATCAAGGGAAAGGGAACTCCTGTTAGCGTGTAGCCTCTGCCCTGCAGCTCCTTGCAGCCGTGTGGCCTCTCTTCCCATACAAATTTCTAGGCTTCACCTCTTTGTGGAGCCATCAGTTCCAGCACAGTGCAGCATTCCGAATTCTCCTCAGTGACATCTTTCTTTATTTTTTTTTCTTTATTCCTCTCAGGTATGCAGAAAGTGGTAGGCTTAAATTGATTTTGGCAAGAAGGCAAAGCCTTGCAAGAAGGCTGTCATCTCCTGATAGAGAGCAGTGGTTTCTGGATGTGAAATCCATACCCATATCCTTTGCTTCACCTGCTGTTTCAGTGGCCCTGCTTCAGTTCAGTCTGCCCCTGAAGCATCCCTGCTCTGTTGTTTACAGATGGTACTCTGTGGCTGATTTATGACTTGGTGTGGGGATAATGGCCTGGTTTCTTAAATTTTTTCCTAATATTTCACGTATAAAAAGGATGTATTGACCACTATTAAAGTAGTAGGCTTATCGAAAAGATAATTACAAATTAACAATAATGTTCTTTGAGGGTGGCTAATTGTGGGAAATTGGGAGGAGCGGTAAAATAGAGAAGTTTAAGAATAAAGTGCCAGTATCTCTGACCTCCTATTTAAGCATCAAGCCTGCCTTGTATAATAAAAGCTATTTATAAATTGCTGCTCTGTTAAACGTGTACAGAATTTTACGATGCATAAAATGGGAAGCAGAGCCAGCAAAGGGACTTAGCAGAGTGATGAATGGATGACAGGGGTGCAAGACTGAAACTGTGTTTTATTCTTGGATTGTGAGGTCAAGAAGAAGAACTGCAGGGAAAGGCTGGCAGTTAAAGGAGAAAGATACAGAACCCAAGAGATAAAGAATGAGTAATCTGAGAATTATCAAGCCACATTGTCACACTTAGTTTTGACAGTTACAACTCCAGGTAGTAGCTTTTTCTTTTTACTTTGCTACATTTTCATGAGTTATTTTTATTTTCTCCCAGTTCCAATTGAAATTGTCACCAGCTGCTTCTGGTGTCACATCCCTAATCCTCATAAATCTGTCATTTATTCCCTTACATTTTAAGCAACAGGTAAGAGGGCTTCCCCCCCTTTGTTTTGACACAGCCACCCACTCCCACCCAATTATAGAGTGGAAAGTGTATGATCAAGTAATCCAAAATCATAGTCTTGATCTGGGGCCTAGCTAGAAGTTCATTAATCTGTTCGGTATGGGCTGAACTTGTCAAGGCTCAAAAGATTGTTAGAGGCTGATAAATCATTAAAATGCGATTTAATTCTGCTGGTCATGCAGTATTCCTGAGCAGAATGCAGTTAATGCAACTTAATTCCAAACAGCAAGTCAAGTTAAGGTCATGGTTTGCACTTGTTCTTTCTAGTTTTGACACAGGATATGTTCAGCCTGCAGGTGCATTTGATATCCACAAATACACAGTAAAACAAATCAAGACAGGGCTAGAATAGAGCCGGTTTGGGCTAATTAAAAAAATCTGATTTCCACTTTTTTTATTCCTTTTATTGTAAGATTGTCATGTATTTAATTGCAAACTGGCAGATTGTTTATGGATATGTTTGCACTTCAAAATGCATGTTATTCTCTTATGTGTTCTCTGGGTCTTGCACCTGTCAGGATTTCTGCCAGAAAACATTGGAAATGAAATTAAATAGGAACTCAAGTTAATCATCACGAAGAGAAGAATTCCCTTACCTGGCAGCAAATGAGAAAATACATCCTGATTAGTTTTACAGTAGCAGTGACCTTTAACCTTCTTCTTGTAGCTTGTAGCGTATTTTGTTAAGTAGGTGTGTAAACTTGAATGTTTGGGGAACGTGCAGTGCATCTTTCTCATGCAGAAATGATAAGAGGTTCACTTTTGCAAGCCCTGTCTCTTGGCATACACTTGACATTGTAATGCTGTAATTGAACTTTAAAAGAAAAAAAAAAGCAGTGTATTATATAAAAAAAAATTCTGTTGTTGTTCTTTATTTATAAAGTAGATGTGACTGTCTGCAGTATTGGTTTTGGTGTGATTTGTGTGTTGCAGACTAACAGTATTTGTTGGCCAGATTGCACCCTGCTTTTGCCCACCAGTGTTGCTGGAGGCTCGTTTAGAGTGTGAAGGGAGTGGGCTGAGAGTGGGTTCATTCTTTTCCTAAGGTCTTTAACAGCAGCAGAATATTTCTGTTGTTCCCCTGGCTGGCAGAATCCATCTGATGAGCCCTTGGACTGGGAATGGGTGAGTGGGGACTGGGATCCACAGCAGTTAACTCAGACTGGGTGCTGCTGGCAGAGACCACTCAGGCACTCCCAGTCTCTGGAATTGCTTTGTATGCCTGTTGTGCTAGGAAAGTATCTTTGTTCCACAGAATGCTTTTCTCAGCCCTGCCTTTGTCCAGCAATATAGAAGATGTCTTATTAGCCTGCTGGTTTTACCTACGTGTTGAGCCCAAACATGACAGGCTTATTTGGTGCATCTGTTCTCACCGGTTGAATTAAGGTCCTTCACTGTGCAGTGTATATTTGGAATTTTTTCTATAGCAAATGCAATTTGGGGGGGATATTAAAGTTTGTTTGCATTGATAATACCTTCTGCCTGGAATAACATGAATGTCTGTTCTGCAAATAATTGCAAGTAGAGCCTGCATACTAAGCAGAATGCAAAGGGAGCATGATGATTGTTTTGTGAATGATTTGAGATCTCAGCTTTGAAGTTAAGGGACCATTGGGTCTATTGTAAAAATAATATTTTGGTAAGAGATCATAGGCCAGTTTTTTTTCCCCAGTAGTGGCAGCTTAATACTTGTCTTCTAAACTGTCAATGATGTTTCTTTTAGGGAAGTATAGTTTTGCTAGGTATTTATTTTATATGGATAAAGGCAATATATATGTATGAAAAATTATTATTATTACAGTAAATGAATCCAAAATGGCTTTGCCGTAACTCTAGATGGAATTTTAAAGTTAGCTGTAAGAACTGGCCTTTCCGTTTGCAAATTAAGCAATTTGAAGCAGTAAATATGAAATCCCATGCAATTTTTCACTTCTTACACTGTTCAGAATTCCTTTACTGTGGAATAGGACTGAGTTTAGAATAGTTAATAACAGCACTTCTTGGAATTGCTACAAAGATGTAATTGCTTGTTTCCACATATCACAGTTGGCTCACGAAGCAGTGATTCTCTTCAGTGCTTTCCCTGATGTTGTTTCCTCCCTGGGAAGTTGATGGTTGAATCAATCCCTACAAGCAGAGTATTCCTGTGAGAAGCTGAGGATACTCAGGAAACAAGTGTAGTGGTGTTGGTTGAAACACTGGTTGGATTTCCATACCATAGTATGGTGGGATAAAATGATGCAGTGAAGAGACTTCACTCTTTTAGTATCTGTTGCTTTGTGCTTTCAGTATGTGGAATTTTTATGGAAATCAGAGGACGTGCAGCACTGTGCATGTGATGTGAAACATAAAGTGGCAGGGAGAGTACCCAGTGTCTTACTGGGCTCTGGGAGGAAGCAGATTGCATACCTGCCTGAAAATAAGAGGCTCACTAGCATGGTGTTTAATGTGTTTTCCCAAGAAAGCAATTAGGTGTTTTAATCCTGAAGTCTATGAAAGATATGCATTACATGTGTCACTCTTGTATACATTGTTTTGCTTTTCTCTGGAATTGACAAATTAGACTTGCTTTGGAGCAAAGCCAAGTACTATATGAGCCAATTTAATGGCTTGTGAATTATTGAAGAGAATGTTGGGTACGTAAAGCTTCAGTTTCCTGGCTCCCCTCCCATGTCTCTTAATCCCTTTGGGAATATTGATTATAACTATCTTTCAGAGGCTCAACGATTTCTGAAGGCTGGGTAGCTCTATCAGTGGAAAGGAAGGAGTTTTAAATATGATCTCCCTTTCCCCTGAAATTTTTCCCGTTCTGGATTGCAGTCTCCCTAGTTAATCAGCTAATTCTGGATAGCAGCTATGCCAGGTCACAGAATACACTTTGATCCTAATGGTCAACACAAAAATCACTGTCTAAACTTGGGATCAGAGGGTGTTCAAGGTGATAATTTGATTTTTTTCCCCTGTATCTCTGTAATAAATTTACTAAAGATCCCATTACGTGTTTTCTTAGTGAAGTATGTGTTTCTCTTCTGTTTGATAAGGTTGGTTACAGGGCAGGGCTGCTTGTTTGCTGTTGTGAGTGAGGAAGACACACAAACAAGTAAACTTTTCATATCCCCATGTTGTTGGAATAGAATATACCCTGCACAAATTTGGGTCAAGTATGAGCTTTTATAATTAGGGCTGGATTTTGTTGCATACAATCCAATGAATTACATGAGTGTATTGTGAGATGACCTATATACAGGGGTGATTTTAATAGCACTAAAAATGTCTATTAAACTTACCCTAAAGGCTCTTCTTTTTAATGGTGTGTTACCTCTTATATTTCTATTATTTGAATTTGCCAAGGTCTGAAATAGGATATATTTCAAATGAAGATATGCAAAGATGTACTGAAACCATAATTTGTGAACCTCCTTGGAATTCTCTGCTCTGAGACTTTCTGTGTTTATACTTATATCTTATTTTAAAGGCTACAAAAAAGTAGTTTTAATAGAAAGAAATTATTCATGCTAATTTTCAGTGTCAGAGGTAAATATTTTTCCCTCTTTCCAGATACTTGTTACATAACAAAGTGAACATACTGATCAGATTTCAAGAAGTGAAGGTCGTGACTTTTCTCAACTTGCACAAAATTCTGCATGGAAATACATAAAATGAGATGGGCCCTGTTTATTCAGAAGAACTACAGAGACTGCATTAATGCTTTCTGCCTAGAAATGTTTGTAGAGCAGCTTTAGCTTTTCCCAATAGGAGGTGACTTCTGAAATCCATGTTACTGATATGCCATTGAAAGTTTAATAATAGTGCAGTTTTATTACTGCATAAATCTGTTATGGCAACATGAATCTCGCATGACAAACTTGGGACAGAATCATATTAATTGTGTCCTTCTGCTGACTTCAGCTGAGTCATGTACAGATGCTTTGACACAATTAAATATGAAGAAACGCAAAGAGGCTGCTTGTCAGCTGTGTCTGTATAGACAAAAGAAAATAACTTAAAATAGAGGGTAACTGTTAATGCTTTGTAGGTAAAAGACTGAGTTTTCCTCTTTCATGGTCACAAAGTCCTCAACCAGCTTCCTCATGGAACTCGCTTTAATGTAGAGATAAGACTCTAGTATAAGATAACCACAGTGATTGACATTAATGTACTGTAGCAGGGATTCCTGGCAAGATTGACCTGGAATATGGAGAAAATCCACCCTTGTTCTGGTGGCATAAACTCCTCTAGCCCATGTCAGCCTGGGTTGGTGTCTGTGGGCAATGCCACCACGCTCTCCTCAGGTCACAAATGGCAGCCCCTCACACAGAGCTGGGGATCAATTGATTCCTTGCTGGCTGCACTTGCTTACCCGTGCTGCACTGTAATGAGCTTATTTTCCATAGTGATTGTATTTAGGTGGGGCCAGTGTAGAGAGGGGAAAAACAACTGGAGGGATTATAAAGAAAGCAAGGAAGATGATTTAAAATCCTTCATGTGGAAGGAGAGGCTTAGAGATGCCTCTTTTTCCTCACTTTTTGCATGGATACTTTCCACAACTTTGCTAGCATCTCTAGTTAACCAGCTCTGTTCCAGTGGCCTTCAGTATCCAGGCAGGGATTCGCATGGAAGTGAGAAATGTTACTCACAAAGTTAAAATTTTGCTTAGCTTCTGCTCAGTCTTGTTAGTTTGTTTTTATCTTGATGATTCAGGTTCTGAGGATAATTTCCACAGTATCTGATATGAACTAAGAGCTGAAGGGAGAGCTATTTTTAACTATATTCCTAAAAGTTACAGTAAATTATTAATAAATTCAGCATCTAATTTGACAAAACCTGATAATACTTATCTTCATGTTCATAATCTGTGTAGTAGGCTGTTGAAGGAGTTTAGAAATGAAGCAGAAGTAGCAATTTATAAAGGAAAACTGCATTCGCTGTCTGAACATTATTAGGGTGTAGGTAATCAACTTGAGCATCACAAATAAAAACCTGAACCAAGTTTGGAACTGTTTTTAGTTTTAATTTAAGGTTGTTATTGCTCATCAGAAGCAGCCTGTTTGTCTCCATATGCTGTACTGGAAAAAAGGATCTATATTAATTGCAAGTTCTTTGTAACTTAATTGTGTTTCGTAGATGTGTAATGTGCTGCAGAGTTTAAAACTCATGACAGGCAGTGTATTTTGAATGAAAGGTGGCAGGGTTGGGATGTGGGACTTGTGGCACCTTAAGAGAAGGATGTACAAAATGCTTCTGACTCCTGGAGCCGAAAACCATCAGTCACTGACAGTCTGTGTCTTTCTGTAATGCTGCAGCTCCTTGTTCTGAGTCTCTGCTGGCAGAATTCACCTTTAAATTTAGGCATGTGAACTGTCACAATTAAAGTCTAATCTTGTGTCAAGAGACACTGACTGTTTGTGACCTTGGATGAATCACTTGGTCCTATAAGGAATAGTGACATTGAAGCAATGGAGTTATTACCTCAGAAAGTTTGGACCACATTTTGTTTTTTAATTAGTCAGCTCAGGAGTATGAGGTATATGAGGATTTAGGTGTCTTTAGGGAGTCTAGTGGGTATTCCACTCATTCAGCAATCCTTCCCTGAAATGCGCTTTCTCTTTGTTTAATGTGTTTAGTCCTTTAATAACAAAAAATAGACTCAAAAAGTTGTGGGAGAATTCAAAAGCCCCATGAAAACCTTAGAATACACCAGAACTCTGATGTGTTCATCTAGCCTGGTGTTTGCCAGCTGCCCTGGTAGCTCCAAGTGCTGTCACCTGCCTCAGCATCTGGGCAAAAGCAGGAAGTTTCCAATTGCAGTTCTGGTGTTGCTGTTTTATCCTGGGTTCTCCTTCCTCCTCCATATGAGAACTAACTATTTCTGCTTTGTCATCTTACTGGAAGGTGTAGTGTGTCTGAAAACACAAGAACTCAGCTTGTAGCTCTCATTTCTATGGACATGGATGCCTCATCCATTCCTGCTGGCCAGAATGATGCTTAATATGCAGGATGTTACTGTTACACAAGAATTCAGGGAATGGTTTGGCAAACAAGAATACTTCTTTAAAAGGGGGATTTCATAAGTTGTGAAGCTATGTGCAAAAAAGTGGAATAGTTTCAACTGTGAAAAATACTGAGATTTACAAACCAGAGAAAATGAGTCATCCTTTGCCCTTTCTCCTAATGTGTACTGATCAGGGCACTGCCCAGGGTGTGGGAAACCTGATGCAGCATGGAGGCTGTAACCATCCCTGTTCCATGCTTCTTACTGCTTCTTTCAAAGGTAGGTCTCCTTTGGTCCCTTTGCTGGAGAAGGTTCAATATGAACGGAGCACTTGATTATGGAGCAGTCAGTTTTGTGATAGATCTAGGCTAACCTACCAGGCAGTGCAAAAGCTCTCTCCCTCTGTATTCACCACTGCTCCTGTTCCACAGGGGGAGCACAGGAGGGAGGTCAGGATAGGTCCCTTCACCATGAAGGAGTTCCTGCCTTGCCTTGGCTGTGATCCCGAGGCACAGGTACACAGAGCTTTCCTAATGGGGAGCTCCTCTTTCTCCTCTCCATTTTGTGAACCTGGCCTTCATTTCACAGCTTTTGTTACAAGTCTGAAATGGAATATGTCATGTCACAATGAAATTTTGAGAGGGTTTGAGCAAGAGAAGGAGTTATTTCAAATTCAGTTCAATCTGCCGAACCGAGAAATCAATTATTCACACCGCCTGAGTTAGGGCATAAAATGAAATAGTGTATTATCACCAGTGAACTTTTCCCTCTGTATTTTAAAGCAGGATGTTTGAGCTTAGACGTGGAGAAGTGGAGGGATGTTGCTGTTGGTTTTTTTGGTTAGTTTGCTGTGTGGTGGTGTTCTGGGTGGGTTCCTTGTTTGGTGGTTGGTTGTGCAGTGGGGTCTTTATGGACAATACAGGGAACCTGCACTCTCTGGGATGGCTCACTGCTGTTGACTAGATGGGGAAAGGACACCTGAGTTCTCAAGGCAGCTTCTTGAATGTCTGTCCAAGTGTGGTGCAGAGCTGAAACCACTTGGGCTGAGATCTGGTGAGGGCATGGTCTAGGATGGAGTGGCTGCTGAGCCAACACAAATGAGCAAATGTAAGTTCAAATGTGCTTTCAGTTATTGATAATCAGTTTCACTATAAGAAAATAGGTCACTGAATAGCAAGAAGCATAACAATGTTAAACTACATATATTACAATAAATGAGACTTTTTTCAGATCTAACATAAGGCTCTAGATGAAATGCTGTACGTTTTTGAATTTCTTTTTTAGGTCCTTTTGTGCTGTCTCTGAAAATACGCATCATGAAATGGGTGTCTAATATTAAGACTGTATTGTGCATGCTTTGCCTTGCATTGGGCCATCCGAACCCTAAAGGGATTTTTGACATAGGGGAATAGTGCAGCAATTAATTGGAGACAATACACAACTCTAATGGTTCCTTTTAGGATGTTAGTGTGCAAATCTTTGCAGTCCAAGAGAGTGAGAATTGACTCTGTTCTCCTGAAACACCCACCTACATGGAGATGAAATCCTCTTTTTTGTCTTCATCCAGCATCCCAGGCCACATGTATCTCAAGCTCTTGCTGGGATTTAGTACTGTGGCTTCAAGCTATTTATACTAGGATAGGAGGGAGTAAGCTATTCATAGCCAGGCACAACTGGAGAGAGATACAGGCAGGCAGAACTGGTGTCTGGATTAGGATCCTTCTGGGAGGCAGTGACTCTGTAGCTTTTCAGCTCAGCTCTGTAATGAATCTTCATTTCCCTGGTGTCATGTCTGCATTTTGTCTAGGGCTTGTCATTCCATCATCAATCCCTTCCTGAATTTTTGTGTTCCTTTTTCACTTTTCTATAACACACTTCCTGTCCATTTCACTGCAGCTTCCTCCTAAGTTTCCATGTCCCTCACATGGAAGTCATGTTTCTCGTGTGTCCCCATGTTCAATCCCACAATGTTTTCTGTATTTTCTGGTTTAGAGTGTGAATTTTTTGTATGACTTGTGGTTTTATATGTGCCTTGCCTTCCTTGGCAGAGGATGTGGGGGTTTTGCGGTTTTCAGAGATGAGAGACTTTAAGTGATAGGAAGCCATTGGTTTTTAAATTATCCAATATGCAGATACTGTCGGGATGATGGTGCATTTGTTGTGCCATCTATCAGCCATTTCCAAGTTGTGGGGAAGGAAGAGTGTTCTGCTTTTCCGTGAAGTTTCCATACTATGCTGAATGGAGGTGGGAACTTCATTTTGTGTTTAGGCAGTGATTCACAGTTGTAAATGCTGTTGTATAAAGCTCTGACTTAATGTTCCCATTTATGAAAATACCATATGTTACAGATGCAACTGGGAGATGTAGCCAAATAAGAGAATTCCGTTCTGTTTATTTTATTTTTAGGACTGAGTTATTTCCACTAAAGATCTCACTCATTAACTGAGTAGGTGTTCTGAAACAACTTCAGACCTGTTTACAGAACTTAATATTGTATCTGTTTATAGAATTTCGCAGCTTTAATGGAAAAAGTCCATAAATATGATCTTATTCTTTCTTAAATTCCAAACAGTTTTTCCATGAGAGATGTGTTTTCTTTCTTTTTCGTTTTCTCTTACTCTTTATTTTTTTCTCTAGTCGTTGGAATGTGCTAAGATTCCTAGCATTGAAGAGATCTAAAAATTGAATCAAAACTATTGGAAATGGTCTTCTGTCTTCCTTGTGCTTTTATCTATTTACATGAAAAAAGCCTGGGTTATTGACACTGTATCATATTTATTGCAGGTTCCTGGATCTCGTTGCCATAGTTACATCTGGTACTCAGGAAGAGTTTTGCTGGTTCAAAGTTATGCTAATTGACAGTTTCTTAGGGAGAATAATCCTCACATTTCAGGCTATAATCATTCTTTCTTGCTCTAAAACTTGAGGAAACTCCTTAGTTTTCAACCACAACAATATCCCCCTCTAACCCAGTTCAATTCTAAAGCTGTGTGTAGTTAATTTTTCTCAGAGAATGTTTTCCTTCTTGAATGCTTTTTCCTGTTTGATCAATCCTCCTCTTGCTTTTCTCCTCTTCCCCCACCTCAGAAAACAATGGCCCTTTTCTGATGCTAGTATTGATTTTCTGGAGAAGTGACAGTAATACAATGTCTGTCATGAGTTTTGAGGTTTTGGTTTTTGTGGGGAATGCAATCTATTGTCCATAGAAAGATAAGCAGAGTTAATCACATGGAAAAGCAAAATATTATTATTGATGCACCATTCATCTTTTGCATGTTCCTAAGGTAAATTGACATAGTTCTGGTGAGTTTGTTTTTGTTTGTTTCTTTGGTAAAACTGTGTTGTTTGGTGCTGGGCTTTCTCATGTATTCTCAAGAAAAGACAAGGCAGACTGGTGTAACAGAGCAGACTGTGCTGAGGATTCATTCTAAACAACCCTTGGTTTGTGTGAGTGGTACCTGACAGGAAGGCTGGATATACAAGGTTGTCACAAATGCATGAGATGGGATAAGCTACAGGACTTGCTAATTTAAATTGTTTGAAGATATAATCAAGCTGTATCTGCCTTGAGATTACATCTTTCTTCAGCATAAACTGATTTGCAGCACGGGAGAGTTTAATGTGGTTTCAAGCAAGGACCAGCTATGCTTCCTGCAGTTTTTGCCACTTTTATATGGGTAGCTAAAATCCTCTTACAGAAAAGGTTTTATTGGCACAGACACTTAAATTTTATAATGCTGGTGTGTAACAGTGCTCATCCTGTAGTAGACTAGGGAGAAAAGGATTAGCTACCTGTCCAGCTTCATTGTAATGTCCACTCAGTGCTACGTTTTCAAGGTGTTTTAAACTGAGTCTTCTGAATGACATCCAGTGGTTACTCAATTAACATGCAGAACCTTGAGCACTTCTAAGTCACCAGAGTTATCAGCAGATCTTCTACAACTATATGAAATCTAATTTGTCTCTCAGTGAAGAGGTGATACAGGAGGAATTGCTGCAACTATTGCATTAAGCACATCTGATGAAAGTCCTAATTTAAGAGCTCTTTAAATGTTTTTTTTGGACTGGTTATAACTGAAGACTTTGCAAAGGTGGTTTTTATTGAGGAGCAAGCCAGAGTCTTTTCACGTGCTTTCTGAACCTGCCTGTTCACAGGCTTAGCTCTGGGAAGGGCTGGTGGCTTGTGGCTTCCATGGCTTAGCAATGACTGAGGAGAGGTGCAGGCTCTGGCTGAGAATGCTGTGCCCCAGAAACTGCTGAGGCTGTTGGTGTGGGGACCTTTCAGAGGCAGAGAGGTGAGTGGGGAGCTTTTGGATGGTGTATTTAGGAAATGGAGGCCGGGCTGGATAAGGCTTGGTATGTCTGTACATACTAGCCCAGATCTCTGGGGTGGAGGTGGGGCAGTGTTTGCCCTGTGTTGTAGTGATGTGCAGTGATTGAACTGCCATCCAGGCCTTTGGACTTGTGGAATGCTCTGCGTTCAGCCCACCATTGAGTTCCTGCGGTGTCTGTGCCTCCTGGTGCAGGGCTGTTCCTGCAGGGTGCTGTGCAGGAACCTGACTGCCCAAGGACTGGGCACATGGTTGGGATGTTCATTTAAGCCTTAGTGGCTACCTAGGACTGCTCAGTGTAACTTGCTGGAATCAGAGTCATGGTCTGGTGAGTGAGAGAAATGATCCAGAGCCAGGAGGTCGGAATTCTACCTCTCCTTCTTCAATTGATTTGCTGCAGCTTTACACTATTTGTTTATGCTGTATGAATCTTTAATGAAGCTTTTTTTAAACAGGAGAAAAATAGGAAGAGAGGTAGCAGTGATGGCTAAACAGCTCCTTTAATACTATTTTAAAGATTTTATGGATTTAAGTTTATAGATTCTGGCAAGTCTCATCTGTGGAAGTGGTATTTGATACAAATATTTTTATTATAATTTTCTGTTGGAACTTGATACAGCAACAGTGGTGTTGAGGTTGGCAGGGTTCAAAGGGTAGCTTACATGTTCTGAGTTTGAATTTAAAATAAAATCTCTGTATTCTGTCCTAAAGCTATAGTTCCTTTTTACTATTGTTTGGCAGCAATTGTATGCCTGTCTCCCTTTATCACTAGCTCTGAAAAGCTGTTCTTCAAAAGTGCATTTATATTCTTAAATTTTTTACTGTGTGCTATCAATTTAAATTTCTAAGTTTTTTTTCTTGGTAATAACATGATATTTAAACATATAATGTTCTTGCCTTAGGTGGTTTGAACTGCTTTGTTAGCATGTTTTTAGAAGGCTTTTTTCTGCTCTTGCAATGCACTGTGCTGTCCATTTGTTTCAAAAAGCTTGTTATTTAGACTCGCATAAGAAACAAATTTAGCTACAGGATGGTGTTGAAATCATCTTGCAGTGTACCAAGCCTACTCTGACCTAACTTGGCTTAGAATGCTACCTATAGAGAGAAGAGGACAATTAGCAAAATCCTTGCATTCTAAAATGTAGGCATTTATTTGACGAAGTACAACTTATATTTAGCCACTGAGGTATTTAGAAAAATACACCTCTTATAAGCAGTGCAAATTCAAGATTAACATCCAATCACGCAATTATTTTGCTTGTTGTATTTGCTACCAACTAAAACTTGTAATCAGTTCTCTGTTACATGCATTCTAAATTTTCTAGCTTTAGTTTAATCTTTGCCTTTTTCCCCATGTGTACTCTAGGGCTTAGTTGTCTTTGCAGATTTACATAAAAATAAACTCTGAAGGCTCAGAGAAAGGACTCTGCTAAGAATGTCATGTTCCTGAATGCCTGCTCCTTAGGTCTTTACTATTGTCATATTAAAATTGCAGAGAAACGAGCTTACGGTATTGTTTTAATTGTGTAACAGAAGTGTGGTTTCTCTTCCTTTTTTTGAACACTGTATGATGCAATGACTGTAGTCAGAGAAAATTTTTCTTTTTTTAAAGTAGTATTAAATTACTGATTTTTCCACTACTTTGAAGCTGTCTGCAGATAAGCAGATCTTAGAATTAAATCATTTAAATCATAAGGCCACTGACTGTGTTGAAGTTGTGGGGATAGGACTGAAACTTCCCTGAAGTTTAACAGTGTTTGAATGGGGTATTTTAATTCAAGCACATCTTTTGTTCCTGAGTTGGGCAGCAGCCAAATTGTGCTATACTTATTTCTACTCCTTCTGTGAATTGTAGACAATTTCAGCTTTATTTTACGCCTCAGTTGAACACACTATATATTTTGGCTAGGCATAAGGGAAGAGAAGAGAAGCAATCTCTGAATGCTTGGGCATGATACCATAAGTTATAGAACATGAGTAATGAAGAATTCTTACTGACTTCAGATATGTGCTCAGTAGCTTCCTGAATGAACTCTCCAGATCTTGTAGCTGCTTTGAAAAGCTGGTTTTAGATATATATGTGTGTATGTGCATATATATGTATAGATCTATATTTATCATAGTGTCCATAACAGTGATGTAAGGTTCTGCCATCCAGACTGTAGCCATTAGTGTAACAGTACATGGAACATAACTTTGTGAACAGGTTTGATTCTTCCATATGATAATGTTTAGGTTAAGATCTGGAGTTTTGTACTTGTGTATAAATACTTGCATCTCTAAACATGTAATTACCACATTGCTTTCTTCTCTACCTGCTTTATAATTTTCTTCAAGAATGTATGTGTTTATTATATTTCACAGGAAAGAAAAGCAAATCAAATATTAATTTTTCCTCCTGAATAAAAAATGGCAACCTAATGATGTTTTAAAAATATGAAGTGTTCTTGCATAACTTACTATGTAGATTTACAGTGTTCTGTTCATCTGATCATAGTCACCTGCATCAAAAATTGATTTGTGTGCCTGGCTGATGATTTTCTCACCCTGTTCTGAAGGTCACAGTGACTGCTGGTCAAGGGAACCTGCTGCAGTACTTAAGTTATGGCCTAAGTTTGTTACATGATTTTGATGCATGGTCATCTGATTATGCATTAAACTGGACTGTGATTCATGAGATCCAATTTTGTGGTGCCTGGGATGTTACTGAAGCTGGTGCTCTGATTATGACTTTGTGACATAACTGGGTTTGGAAATAATGTCATAAATTTGTCCTCCTTTTAAAATATCACCAGCGTATATTCCTATCCCAGCTGACATTGAAGATCAGGTCCTGCCCTTAAATTGACATTAAATTTTATGTTTTGGAGTATGAGAGAGTATTAGATGATGAATATTAGAGTCAATTAGAGGAGTTAAGATGTGAAGTGATACAAACAGCAGGAAAGGATGGGCTTCTCTGTACACTTAGTTTATAATGATATCTTTGCTGTGGTGAAAGTATGTGTGTGTGTATATTAATTTGACATACAGTATGTTTGTAATTGGCTCCCAGTGTTTCAGAAGATTCATAAGTAATTTTATGCTAAGTTTTTTCTCTAGAATGCATTAATCATGTATATGTGTGAGCATGTTTATATGAATGTCATAAATGAGCTAATCTACACAAAGATTTATAAGCTAATTTAAATTAGGCATAACAAAAAATAGGGAGTGAGGAAGCAGAAGTGTATTTTTAAAAATTAATCATAATGTAAAGTGCTGTATGTATTTTTAAATGAAGATGGCTATAAGATAATGTTCAGCCAGATTTTTCAAATGTCAGGTGTGCAGTTATGTGGAAAAAATATGCGTAGTACGTAACTAATGTGATTGGGATTCAGGGATTTGTTATGTAAGAGAACTCAGGGATTCATTATGTAATAAATGCTTTGGATGTGCTCACAACTGCAGTGGAGGTGACACTTAAGTAAGACACATAATTGTAGACTTATTGCAGGCTTTTTTTTTTTGGTGTTGATCTTTGTCAAGCAACATTGCTAACTAGCAAGGAAGCCAAGCAGTACAAAAGTTTTTGTAGAAAGTATCTTCACGATTCATTTTTATTGTAATAACAACGTACTTTGGTTAAACTGCCCATATATGATTTTATGGCAAATTTAATTTGCGTAGTCTGTAATTATGTAACTACTCATCATGCTTAAACTGAAGCAGCAGGTTGTAAGAATTGTTCAGAAATCCATTGGATGTGGTTTGCCTCCAGTACAAGTGTATTCTCTGATTTAATCCTTTGTCTGCTACCTCTAGACCAGACCTAACCAGGAGTGCCTTTGCCAACCCTCATATGTAAACTCTCATATAACACTGTGCCTGTTGTCTCATGCAGCAGATGAAGTCTAGTGCTAGTCCTATGTATTATGTTGAAGATGTAAAAGTTCTTGGGTTGTTTTCCTTCTAATGTGGTTTAAGATTCTCAGAAAGCTTTTTGAACAAGTGAAGATCAGGCTTTGACCTTTCTTTGAAACTCTTGCCTTGCACAGTGTCCAAATTAATTGTTAGTGGTTTGATACAGTTCCAAGTGCCAAACTGTTCCTCAGGTTTTGAGGCAACTGTAATCCAGTGCAGATATGAGCATTTGAGTTTGCTGTGAAACTTACTTAAAATAATTTCCATTTGGCTTTTGTATAACTAACTGATTAAAGCAGAATGCTTCTACAGTGCTGGAATCAAAAAACATCTTACCTTGGCTAGGGGACCTGGGTCTTTGTTTATCTGGGCAATTCTTAATTATGTCTAGCCAGCCGCAATTGAGACTTTTCTGTTGGTTCGTTGTCTCTTTCAAACATGGGGATATTGGAACTACTTATCTGCTGCCTGAAAGTCAGTGGAAGTTGGTGTTAATGAGGGACATGCAGAGCAGAACTGTGATGGAGGCCACTGCACTTTCCCTTAGGGTATTAATTACTTGCTATGAAGGACTTGCTCTTGCTCAGGGCAAGGTGCTGGGAACAAAGCCTTGGGGTGTGTTTGCACCAGCAATTAGGCCTTCTATCCCCTCTCAACATGAGCCAAGCCACGCAAGGACCTTCACCTTGTCAGCACTTCCCTGATGTCCACTCTGGAAAGTCTGGGGGAGCAGGATAGTGGAAGAGCCAGACACTGAGAGAGCATGTCCCTCCTGTGTGCTGCTGGGAGCTGGCTCTGTGTAAATAATTTGGGTTTGATATTCTTGTGTGAAGACTCCTTTCTAGTTAAGGTATGTGTGTGACCTCAGGCATGTGCTCTGGGTCCAGTAATGGTAGATGGGATTTAGATACACACTTACATATCCTACTGACATGGCACCAGCTCACCTAATCTCTCTCTAAAACTGCACAGTTCTATTACCTCTGTATTATTGCGTCATAAAATACTTTAATGTTACATGGAATAAACTTTTTTCATCCAACTTAAGAATATTGTCACTACTTCTATTCCTTCTGCCTAGGAAAAAATCTGAAGTATTAATTTCTTTTAAATTACATTTTTATAGGATAGGAAAACAGTTCTAATTTTACCACTGCACTTGACTTTTCTAGTGCTTAGTGGAAAATAGCTATAAGGTACATACTTCTCTTATAATAGGTGCTGAAAGTTACTCCAACCTTTAACTCAGTAGAATAATCTTTTTGTATGCATTTTATGTGTACAATTGTTTTCTGAAAAGAGGCCTTCAGCCCCTGATCAGTGAAATAAACTTAAAGTGAATTGTACATGTGTTTGCATCAAATGTGTTGTGTACATTAAATGTACTTTTCTTGGAAAATGTAGCTGAGAATATCAATTCAAATTTCCTTTCCAGATAAACTGAGGGATTTAAATAAAACAACTCTGTAAATTCTTTCATTGTTGTTGGGTGCTGTAGCCTTAATTAGTTGGCTGTTTGAGCACCAGGAGGAGAAAAGTGCCCCATGGTATTACTGGAATAAAAAGGTTCAGCGTGTTTTCCATGACGGGCTGGTGGCTGACAGCCAGCTCTGAGGGAAATCATTAAACTGCTGACTGTGGGTCGGGGCTGCATTGACAGGGCTGCACTCTGAGGGGTGGGGAGGGAGCAGCTGGGATGAGGAGCTCCAGTCCTCTCTGTTACACACTGGTCACTTACCTGTGCCTTCTGATCCTGGAAACACACAGAAGGATCAGGGAGCAAATCCACTTGTGGTATTGCTGCAAGTTGGATGTGTTTGTGGGGGATCTTTAGCATATTAAATGAACTCAATTTACATTTCAGGTCTTTCGAATTGATGGTAATTTTTCACCAAAAGTAGAGATTGTAAATAAAATTAACTTTCTTTTTGATTTTTTTATTTAAAGAACATTGAATTTTTCTGATACCAGTGGGACAGTGGGTCTCCAGTCTCAAATTATTATTCTGAAAATAAACATCATTGCTCAGATGCATGGTTTGAATGGCACTAGGAAGATCTTTTGACACTTTTCTCTCTCTGGGTTCTGTAACAATAAAACCACATACCTAGCAGGTAATATGGTCAGGTTACTCAGCTGCCTTTTTGAAAGAGAGAGCTGATTTAAATACCTGGCTGCATTTGACTTGGAGAAAATAGTTGTTAAGGAGCAGGTAGGCAGCACAGGCAGGTTGTCAGAGGCACCAGGGTACCAGTGAGGCATGGCATATCCATCTGGCACTCAAAGCTGGGTTTTTTCTCCTGAACACTCATAACCAGGATCCTGGAGAGAGCTGTACAGGCATGAAATCATTAGAATTCTTCAGTAATGTGTGTGGGTTGTAGATACAAGAAGTTTACTCTCTGTATATTCATAAGCTGGTCTAAATTTGATTGTATCCTGGAAGAGTCCCTTTGGTGTCTTGCTGCAGCTCCATCTCCTCCGGCACACTAATTAATCTGAAGGTAAATGATCTGAGACAGTACCTGGAAACTCTGGTTTCTTCAGAGGGGCATTTTTGTCTCTTTGCAGACATGATTTACAGCTTATTGGTCTTCTGTGCAACTTCCCCCATCTGAAGTACAGTTTTATAATGGTTAAAAATGTTTAAGTTAAATGTGCTTCACTACAGCTGTTGGTCTTCCACTTTAAGTGCTAAAAAAAGAAGCAGCCTGGCCTTCTTCCTTCAGTTTCAGGTACAAACGCTGAAAACCTGAAAATACTCTTACTGTGTCCTTTTTTTTTTAAACTTAATTTGCACTTTTTTGCAAGTCCTGCTAAGCCTGCGTTTGCTGGAGAATTGCAAATCTGATTAGAGAACTTTGGAAATACACATATTTATAACATGCAGCTTGGGAGGACAGCTTGTTTCCTAGCGTGCTGTGTGTGCCTCTGTTCTTTTCACCTTTCCATTTCAGTGTTTTGTTAGCTCAGGTGTCCAGAGAAATGGAGTGACCACGCTGCTTCCTCTTCCAGAGGATTCCATCAGATTCAAAAGCAGCAGTCACAGCAGTGAGCACTGTGCTGAGCTTTTCTTTGTACACATAAACTACGAGATCCATGGCAGTGGCTCGACATCCTTCTCTTCTCTGTAGGACGTAGCATGTCCTACGATGCTTTAGCACCACATATTAAGTAATGGTACTACCCTCTGCCTGTGCAGAAGGCTTTACTCAGGATACCAATGTGTTTTAATCCATCTGCCTTCAAGGTAATACCATTGGAACATAAAAGTAAGGAATTGCATGAATATTAATAGCAGCTCTTGATGTGACAGGTACCATAGCTTATGTGCATAGTATGGTACTTACAGAATCTGAAAGACATTTTTAGATGAAAATGAATTTTGACTTTGTCTACTGCTGACAGATTAGGGCTATTTAAAATGGAGTATTTTTCAGTTTCAGGGCTTTTTTCCAGAATAAGTATTAACTCTTAATTTGCTGCAGGAGACTAAAATACAAAAGTTTGTTCTGAGGGTAAGTTTCAGTGTGAGACTTTGACACGTCCCTGCTAAAACCTGCTTACATGATGCTGAGGGAGCAGTTCACATCTTGTCACGAATATCCCAATGGTCTGTGTTGCCAGAGGCGAGATGCTTAATTTCAGTGGTTGAAGAGGTCTCTGTGGGGACCCATTCACTTATTCATCCATTGGTGCACAGCTGAGAGCCAGCAGTTGTGTTTAACTATATCCATTTGGGGACAGATAGTAAGCTTTCATGAAATTGCCTAATTCAGAATTCAAAGTTACATTCTCAAGCTTTGCTGGCCACTTTACTGCAAAGTTCTAGGATTATGGGTTGTATTCCTGTCATTCGGAAGGGAATGTTTCCTTTTTTTTCCACCCTTCCCCCAAAATGTGTTGGATTCTTCTCATTTACCTGATGACAGCTGTGATACATTAGGTCCTTTCTGTTCTTGACTGCTGACTGTAAATCTTGCCTGATGGTTTTAGGCAAGTTATGTAGCTGTACTCAGGTAAGTGACAGCAGAGATGGCTAAAAATCCTTGCTCCTGGCTTAGTGCTGTCTTTATTGACATTAAAAAAGGTGTTGACATAAAGAAACTGATTTGCAAATTTAGCTGTTAAGATTTATTTGGTCAGTCATTGCAGAGAGGAATTAGTTTCACATAGTAATAGCACACAGTAAATTAATTGAAAACACAAGCTCATTCTTTTAAGAAACTGTACAGTCTTAAGTGTGAATTTGTTTCTCTAAACAACTTAAATGAGAAAGTATAAATATAAATTTGGTATAAATATTCTTCTTGTGCTTTCATATTGTGTAAGAGTTGACTTGATCAAAACACACAGTCTTTTAAAGCCTACAGTAGAGGTTTTTGCATTAAATCCAGACTTCAACCAGCCCTGGTTAGTTTTACCACACCATGGAGTCATTTTCTTGACCAACCAGTTTGTTAACTTTCAGATTTTGGTGGTTACTGATCCAGGAGCAGTGATTCTGGACAGAATCTTGCAAACTTCTTGTCTATAAAAGCAGCGTGAATGATCTGTGACACCATTTTAAAATGCTTTTGATAGCATTTGAAATGAGAAATTTTATGAAGATAAATAGTATTGCTCAGGAGAGTGGAGAATTTGAAGTTGGTCTTTTGATCTAAACTTTAAGCTTTTATACTGTTCATTTTGGTGGGGAAAAAAATTCTAGTCTGATTAAAATGAAACAACTATGTTTGACAGTGTAAACTGGTTTATAACGAAGATGCATCTGCTTGACTAAGGGAGAGGCTGTGCTGAGCCGGAAGAGAAGACTGTGCCAAGTCCTTGCCTGTTGTGAGTATAAAAACTACATAGAAATTACTGAAGATACAACCAATGCCTGATGTTAATGGCCTGAAAATTTAATTCTCCATGATATGTCTCTAGGAGAAATGCTGTTTAGTCACTTGAGTGACTGTTCTGGAGTACATTTACCTTTTATCTTGGGGAGGAAAAAGTGTGTTTTTTTCCTCATGAGTGTGTTCTGAGCAAACCAGTATACACAGTTGGACTCTCAGCAGGGAGAAAGTCTGAGGAGTGACATGTTATTGTAGTAATGGCAAGGTCAGCAGCGAGATCGGTGCTGTAGCACAACCAAAAGATTAATATCATACAAATCTATTTTTAACACAAAGCATAAGATAATCTGTCTTTGACTGTAGAATATGGTAAAACACATTATTGTAAAATTACAGGGCCTGGTTATCTGTCAAGTTTCTAACAAGAGGGATCGTATTTAACTGATAAGCAGATTAAGTTTTGCATAAAATAGCCTCCTTGTTAAATTGTGAAGATTGCAATCAGACAAAGTACTCCATATGAAAAATATGTTAGAAAAGTTAATGTCCTTGTACTTGGCTGGTTGTGCTCTCTATTTAGTAAAAATGGTCTTAAATTTTTCCCAGCTTGTAAAAATACATCACATGAAATACATCTAGGTATGACAGCTTGTTGTTCTTATACAGCTGTTCTTAGTGTCTGGATCTGCAAAAGAAGCTACTTTTTTATTCCTGTAATTGAGATTTTTGTCATAAACCCATTAACTGTAAAGGAGACAGTAAATTCAAAATTACCGCATCCCTGGAAACAGTACATTTTCCTAGAAAATTTAAGTTTTATTTCAACACTTCCAAAGATGCATTGATAGCTTTATGGGTTCATATTTCTTTTTTAAACCCTTGTTGACTTGTACTTAGTTGGGACCAGACTCTGGAAGGTTATTCACTCTTTAAGGAATTCCCAGTTGGTCTTGTTTTTTCTCCCAGCTAAAAGTGTGTCACGACCTCAGACTGTATTTTGACTGAATTAGGCAAACCAGAACTGATTCATGTAAGCTATGCTTATCATTTGGCAGCTTGTCTAGAATACTGGTTTTGACACATATTCCAGCAGCAGCTTAGAGAAGGGCTGACGAGCAAGATGCAGAGCTTTCTAGAAGTATCTTTGAGGTGGAATTCCATGGCCATTTGTCTGGATTAAAGATTCCCATGCCTTCATAAAGACATCCATTACAACACTTAAGAATCACTGAGGCTGGGTGGACATCCAGGTGCGTATCAGCTTTTCCTTGGTGATGAGGCTGGCTCAGGAAGCTGGTTCCAGGCCTTTTTTCCCCATGGCACTGTGTCCTTGGCTGTATCACAGGGGCTGCACTACATTTTTAGACCTTTTTCATTAGAAAAAAGCCCAGAAGAGACTAAATCTCATAGTTGACACACAAAAGGTGTGTGTGGAAGTTGTTTTTTAGAGGTGACTGTCAAGGTTAATTGGACAAGTTGAGTAGAAGAGATTGACCAGTCACATCTTCATCCTGCTGTTGGCTGCTGGAGCACTGATACTGCAGCCACACACCTTCCTGTGAACACTGAAATCACCATTGCATGTGGTTTGCACTTTGGATATGACAGTTTAAACTACAGCATGATTTAGTAGCTGCAGTCAGGCTTGTTAAGTATTATACAAGAGATCAGTTAGTTTCCTTCCTTGCTCCTCAGACTGTGCAGCAGTTGGGTCTGCATCTTACATGCTTTTGATGTGATGCCACTCTCCTGACCATTCCTCTGGTGCTGATGTGGATACCAGGCTAGACCAGTGTTCTGCCAACATACTGTGTCTGAGTCAAGGGGCATGAAGAGATAGAGGGAGAGACAGTGTGGCTGTGCTGTAACTGAGTGCTGCTCCCCTGTGAAGGCTACCACAGTCTCCTCTGCAGACCAGAGCCAGCAGTTGCCCTGATGTTTTGGAATTTCACCCCACACAGGCCACAGATGTGTTCTGGACCTTTGAATAGGATGTCACTTTGTTGTGGTTTTATATTTTCCCCCTGCCCCCAAAGCACCATAAACAAAAAACTTACTTGAAAGAAGGGTCCTGCTTAATGTAAGTTTCTGTGTAGCCTTCCTCATGGTCCATGCCTGTCCTCATGCAATAACTAATTTTAAAATTTCAGTTTAAAGTTCTACTACTGTAATTGTCTTGGTTTGTTATGGTGGGGTTTTTTGTCATCTGTATATTAGGGGTACTAAAACTGATCATGAGTGTGAATTCTTGTCTTCATTTGTTTTCTGGCATTAAAAAAAAAAAGTCTCAAAGACTTCCTTGTCCAGATTTTCACTTGAGGAAGTAGATATGAGAAAAATCTTTGAATAATAGTTGGAGTGAGTGACATGAAGTTAGATCAGTTGCAGTACTGCTGACATTGACTGAGAGTTATTGAGGAATGGAAAAACACACATTTGATCAAGATTAATACTTTTTCCACCAGTGCTCCTGAGACCTGTAAAACAATGATATTTTTTTTCCTATAAAGCTGCTTGTAGAAAACTGATGAGCCAAATCAGAATTTGTATGGACTTCACTAAGTCATGGACACAAGGGCCTTTGAAGCCTGCACAAAGGTCTTTAAAGACTTTTAAAACTTCATAGTTGTCTCCTTATTTCAACTGAAACATCACTACAGTTTAAGATGCTGAAACCATTTAGTGTTATGGATGCATGGTTTTATCTTAAAATCTCATTTTCTCATCCCTGTGGGAAAACTGAAGTGGAAAGTAAAATTATAAATGCTTTGAAATGATTCGTGAATTTAACTAGAAACCCACCCACAGTTTTCCCAAAGCACAGGTCACTGAATCCTAATACTTCTCTCAAAGAGAAGGGGACTTTAAAAATTGCCAAAGATAAGGATTGGAATCTGTGTGGGAAATGAAATTGCTTCCTGTGTTCACTCAGTGCTGATGAAATTAAGTCTGTTTTATTTGATGAGTAGTTGAAAAGCTCCAAATACAGATCTATGTTTGAAGTTATCCAAAACCAGATTTGGTTGCAGGGTTTTTCTGCAACAGTCCTAGAGTCACATGAGACTCCTTATGTAAGTCTTGGATAACATGTACCACCTCCAGCTCCTGGGAAAAAAGAAAATAAAACCCCCTCTTTTTAATCATATACCTCCTCTTTACATTTTGATTTCAGTCTTACTGTTGCATATAGTAGAAAGTGTATATTAACCTTGGTAGTGAAATGGACTCATTTCTTTGTGCATTATGAAAATAGGATAGTTTTTGCTGACTGTTGCATGAAAATGCTCCAATACTGCAGTTATCAGCGTTACTCAACAAATATCTAATTAAAACTGTAGTAAGTCTTTCCTAAGGAGGATTTTGCATCTGTGTTTGTGGAGCTTGTGACATTTGGAAATCTTACACATCTCACACATGTGCTTCACCTTCTTTCCCAGTGCTTTGTCAGGGCACACTGGATTTTCCCATGTGAGCAGCATGTGTGGAACACACAAGCAAACAGTGATGCTGATGGGAATGCTGGAGCAGCTGGATGTGTGGTTCAGAATTCATGGGCTCCCACTTGGGTGGCTCCCTGTGAGCTCCAATATGTGCCTGTGTTCCAGGCACAACAGAGACAGACAGGAAAAAGCCTCTTCTGAGAGTACAAGATTTCTATTAAAAAAAGAGACTGGCTGATGCCAGCAGACAGATTACAGCAATAATACACCCCCAGAAGATAGTGGTCCATTATAAACAGTGGGTTTTCTGAACCCTTGCTGTCAGAGTTACTCAGCATTAAACCCGAACTTGTTTGCTTCTGCTGGAATTCTGCAAGGATTGTGAGTGCTTGTCTGCCAAGACGAGGCTCCCAGAAGGCTTCCCCAACCTCCTGTCTGGTTCCCCAACTGTAAAGGCAACAATGGGAACTTTATTCATATCTTCAGTCCAGATAAATGAATATTTTAATTTAAAAAATCAGTAGCGACACTTAAAGGCCTTTGTCTAGCTTAGGATTAGCATTGACGACCAATTTTACTGGAGCAGTGCTGCCAATCTGCCTTATCAAACATTTTTTTAGCAGCCAGCTGACCTAACTGGAATAGTGGGGATACACAAGTTCAGGCACAGAGAACATTAGTTGCATGTAATTAGGTGTAGTTTCCTCCTTGCTGATAAATGGTTTCTTATCTGTCTCATAGTGTTTGTCTGACATGATAAAATGAGCTGTCCAAGTGAACTGCAAATGTTCATGTGATTCTTTGAATTGGATGAACCAAGTGAAAGCACTTCATCAAATCCAAGATGGGATTGGAACTCTTGGATGTAAGTTACAAAGCCTGTATGTGGATTATATTGCAGCAGTGACCAAAGTGTCCCTCCTTTTCTAGCTATTGGGGATTATCCTTCAGTCCTCTGGAGGCCTGGCACTGAAGTGTAGCAATTGATGCTGTTTTACTAAAAGGAAAACTGCACACTGGAATCCAAACTGCAGGGTAATTAAGTCCAAATTATTACTAGTGGAGTGAAATGGCTTATTATAGATAGCTTTATTAAAAATAGCATTATTTACTTCCAGTCTTTTCTTCTTTGCTTAACTGTTCTTTGTCCATTGTTCCCAAAGCAATGAAGCTGCCTTCATTCCATTGTTTTGTATTTCTGTATTACAGGATTGTGCACTGAATGTCAAGGATTGAGCAAGTCTAGGTTCATATGGAAGATAAATTAAGAAAATTTTTTAATTATTTTTTAAGTGATCACTGATAATCCTGTAATTCAGAGCAATAAGTTGAATTTTTAGAGTGAGTTGTATTGTTTCTGGTAAAGGAATGGAAATTTCAGATTGAAGTTACTGGGTGTCATGCTCCAAACATGTTCCATGATACGCTTGCAGCAGATAGGAGAGACTTGTCCCTCTGAAAATAAAAAATGAATCCATGTGCTCACCAGAGTGGGTAGGGCATTCTGTGTACCTGTGCCCACTTTTTTGAATTCTTTTTCTCTTTATGTTATACTTAAAGCATCTATAAACTTCTACAAGGGTACATGCAAAATCTGTGTTCTACTTGCCTCTGAACAGAAGCAGAATAAGGGAAGAGACTCAAAACCACTGTTCGCACTTTAAAAAAATCTTTGTTTAAAAAATAGAATGCTTCTGTTTGTTTTAGTTCTCCTAAAAATCTGTTGGTTTTCCTGTTACCGAGGTTTTTTGTTAAGCTCAAATACCACTGACGTTTTTGCTTCTAGTTGACTTGTTTATAACTCCCTTTTTCCACTGTGAATGAGGCCACAAATTAAATCCTGGCTTGCAGTATTAATACTTTATTGTTAATTGCCTTGACTTGGTCCCTTGCAGTGCAAAATTAATGTCTGTACCTTCTCTTTCTGCAATCTTAATTGTAGCACAGGGAGGTTTAATCCAAGCCGGAGCAGTGTTGTTCCCAGGGAGCTGCTGGAGCAGTTCTCTCTGGAGCAGGGTTCTGTGAAGTGCACGGCCAGCCCTGTGCAGAGGGAGAGGGGTTCTTGTGAAGGAGCAGGATGGCTTTTGCTGGCATTCCTGAAGAACAGCTGTGCTCTGGAGGTGGTCCCTGCTGCTGTGCCAGGCGCTGCTCCCCTCCTGGTGTGTTGCACGTGGATAATTCCGAAGCAGCGCTGGCACAGCCAGACTGTGTGTGCAGCAGCAGAACAGGCCAGGTGTCTCCCACCTAATGATCCGGGGATGCAGTCATGGCTGGGAGCTCCCAGTGCTGCTCCAGCGCTGGAACAGCCCTGCCTGGGGCACAGGGGCAAGCTGCCTTTCTCTGCAGAAGGGCAATGCAGAAGCCAGGCAGCTTCTCCTGGACCCCAGAACGTAGATCAGACCAATGGCCCATAAAGGTTCTGGGAGCTGCCAGGTTTGGGTTTTTTGGTGCAGTGCTTGAGCAGGAATAAATGGTCACACAGCGTAACAAAGATAGAACCCAGAGTATATTTTAACAGTAGTGATCTGGAATGCCCACTTAAAGAAACACGCAGGTTCTGTAATGTGGTTGTAGTTAATGGTTACAAACAAAACTAAGTATTTGAGGGAATTAGCCTGGAAAACTGGATACGAAGGAATGAACACATGCCAAATTGTTCTGATGAACAGAAATTACCTTCTGAAGTAATGTGAACTTGGGATGACTTTTTACTCTTTGTGTAATAAGAGGGAAATGGTTCATTTTTGCTCTTTAACAGATGCTGCCTTTGAATTGTAACAAGAAGGGGGAAAACAGATAATGATTTCCAGTGAAGCCTAATTTGTTAAAAGGCACAATTAAGCTTTGAGATAAATGATTTAGCTTTTAAAACACTGAGAGCGAAGGAATTAAACTCAGTTCTCACCCACTGCCTGCAGGGTAGCATTTTGATTTCTGTAAAAGGGTGCATTGTGCCTTTGAAAAAAATTAATTTTTATGGTTGTGTTCTGTCTCTGAAACTACACATGTGCAAAGGCAGCTATTTTGCATCTATTTTGGGGCAGGTTATCTTATTTGATTCTTCTGAGAAGCTAAGCATGTTGCTATAGCTACTGAGCTGTGCTTCTGGTGAGGTTTTTTCATCAATTTCTAAATGTAATTGTTGAGTAAGGCTGGTAAAAGGTCTATGATACTCTGATTCCACTTGATGATTTTTATTTAATTTTTTTATTTCATTCTAACTGGTACATGGGAACACGTATATACTATTTTTATGTAAATACATAGTGATGACACATGAAAAATGAATGCTTAGGTTTTCTAAACCAGTATTGTTTTCAGAAAGCTCTTGTATTCCTCATGTTCAGCTTGTGGTTGGGTGTGAACTTCTGGTCTCTTTAGACAGTCCTGCAGCTGCTGAATGTGGTGGCTGTGCTGGTATCAGGCAGCTTTACTGAAAATGTAGGATTGGGTTTGTCATGAGTGGGTGCAGGTTTGGGTTTTTCCTTTTTTCCAGCCAAAGTCCACCAGAGGTCAAAGTCCTGTATGATCCTTATGACAGGGTCGATGCCTTACAGTGTGTAGTTTTCAGCCATCCTGGAGTATGGGAATCGGTGAAGTTCTTCTGCAGAAGTGAAAACCTTAGTACAAGCCCATTGCAGTGAGGGTAGAGGAGTGGGTATCAGATGCTGATGGTGTTTTGTCACTGAGCAGTCACACGTGGTGGAGGGAGAATACTCTGTAAGGCAGCACCATCACTGGAAAGCCAGGACATAAATAAGAGCTGGATTTGCAAGCATTTTTAGGCACTGAAAGATAGAGGTAGGAATCCACTGATACTTTTCCAGCCACTGATGGAAATTAGGAGTCTAATGCTCACTGGTGTAGGAATTTGAGGCACCTCTCTCTTGGGTATTTCAGTAAATTCCAGGACCTGCATATTTGTATTTCCAGATGCCTTATTACTGTTGTACCTTGTGAATGTCTGACAGATTCTTTAGGAGCCGTGTTAGGTTTAGTGGCTGCTTTGTCAAAGCTGGGTACCTGTGATGCAGAGCTTCTGAGCCACTCGGGACAGCATAATTTATCCTTTACACAGGTTTTATTCAATTAAGAGTAGTGGCCCTGTTTAGGCTGAAACAGCTAATTCTGCTCCAGAATAATTTATTCTGGAGCACATAACTTTCAGAGAATGCTGTATATACAGCTGCTGTGATACTATTGGGTAATACTATGTTTTCCAAGAATAGGAAGAAATTGTATTGAAGAAATTGTAAGAGAAAGTACCAGAGGCTGATGCTGCAAACTCCTTTAAAGACACGTTCATAATAAACAAACTGGTGTTACATTTTTAGCATAATATATCTACTCGTGAAGAAAACTCGCTGTTTCAGGAAAATTCCTTGCTCAGGAAAGTTCTTCCCTTTTAGACAATCTTTATTTACCCAAGGCCAGAGTGATCCTGTTCATCGGTGGATGGGTGATGTGACAAATAAACAGTTTCATTACAAGCAGGTGACGGATGGGCAGACCGGACACCTGGGACCCAGTTTGTCTTGGGTTGATTAGGGTCCATTTTGAGT
>WBMV01016874.1:570322-661872 GCA_013396655.1 Campylorhamphus procurvoides | reverse complement strand
GGGGCGCCATTTTGTGAGGAGGGGGCTATCGGGGCACCGTTTTGAGGGGGCGGGGCTATCGAGGCGCCATTTTGGGAGGGGGGGAACCATTGGGGCGCCATTTTGAGTGGGTGGTGGGCCACTGTGGCGCCATTTTGAGTGTGAGGGCTATTGAGGTGCCATTCTGAGTGTAGCGGCTACCGAGGCGCCATTTTGTATGAGGGCCACTGAGGTGCTATTTTTTGAGTGTGTGGGGCTTTTGCGGCGCCATTTTATGTGTTGGCCACCAAGGGACCGTTTTGTATCTGGGGAGTTTATGGGGTGCTGGGGGTGTAAAACAGGTGAGATGGGAAGCACGTAGGGCAAAGGGGCCTATCTGGCCCTATTGTGAATGGACCTTGGCATGTGGGATAGCGATTTGCTGTTGTTTAAAACGTTAAATTTCTAAACCTGTCTTGTAACACTTAATAAATTTAAATAAGGCAGAAGCGCTTTTCCCGCCTTAGGGCAGCCAATGGGAGTTGGACATTTCCTTTTAGGGAAGGAAAGTTCCAGCAAAGCCATAGTGGCTGTTCCCGCCTTAAAGTGACCAATGGGATTTAAGAACCCCCAGCCCTTCCTTCTGAGGGGAGATGTGGGCTGGGCTCGGGGAGGAGTGTGCCTCCAGGGAAGGGCAACTCCCCAGGGTAGAGCCAATAAAATCCACAAATTGCCCACAAATTCTCACCTTTTAAGGACATGGAGTGAAGCCCCACCTGGGAGGGGCTGGCTTCCCAGACAGGGTGGTCACACAAATGTTGGAGACCATCAGAGGTATGATCCCCAACCCTCAAACCCTCCCATAGGCTGAGGCACCCTGCACCTGCTGATAATAAAATTCTGTTTCACAGGTTTTGGCTGTCTCCGAAATTCCAATCAAGAGGTCTTTCTTACAGGTGAGGTGTAGATTTGGTGGCACAGGACCTCTTCTACAAAGTGCTGAGCTGCAGTTATGACTTTTGAATTCCACGCTCTCTGTTTCTGTTACAGAAATAGTAACCATAGTTCTAGGGAACTCCTAGCAATTCTGATTTGATAAATTGTAATTGTGAAAATATATTTTCTGGTAAAGAGTCACCTCTCTGATTTTTGACTGCAGCACTTGACTTAAAAGGAGTAATTGTGGAAAAATTCTGAAGGTACGTATCGTAATCTTGGTTTTGTGTAAATACCGAATTTTCAGTTAATTTAATAAAAAACATTAGAATTTAGGAATGTCTTACTAGACTGTTTAGGAACATGAGCAACACATAGTGTCTGTAATGGGTGTAAATGTGTGTGTACAAGTACGCGGACAAATTTCTATCTCAAAATTTAAGGTAATCATTGAATTTTAATGGGATTCAAATTATATTAGTCTAATGAATTGCACCAGTATATTTAAAAATAATATGAACATTTGCTTGCATAATCACTTAAGGGGCTTATCCTATAAGTTACTGAGAGACTGTGACCTGTCATGTGAGAATTTTTCATTTATACAACCTTTAATGACTACTGTAAAAAATAATTATAGTTAAAGTTTAATCAGCATATAAAATACAGAAACGTCTAAAAACTTGGTTTTACTTTTTAGCCATCCGGGTCATATGGAATTTGCTGGAAGTGCTGCTGGTAGGTTACATTACTAGCATTTCAGGAAACTAGGATTTCATAGTAAGAATTAAATGGGGAAACGCAAGTGTTTATTGGCATAATTGGGATACTGAGTAAATTTTTTAAATTTTGTCTAAGTCCCTGTAGTATATAAAATATGCAGAGTTCTTACTGATTTGTAGCTGAAGAGCAACAAGAAACACAGAAGCTGTTTAGCAGCTGGACTGCCCTGTAGCTTGGTGCAGGAAACAAGGATGCGCTTTCCAGTTGGAGCCGTTAGAGGTGTAACATGCTGGTGAAGCCTGTCTGGGTGATTTCTCAGTTGGCTGATCTGGCTCTTAAAGAAGAGACTGCTACTAATTCAGCTAAAAGAATTACCCATTTAACTCAACTGAGCCAGCATTGGTGCTTTGATGCTAAAGATTAAGGTTCAGTGCCCACTGACAGTCATCAGGGGTTTACTGGGTTTGAGTATCTGACTTACTTACTGCTTAATTATCTGTGTTGGGATTTGTTTGTGACATTAGGCTTGATATATCTGCTGTTTCAAAGCCTGCTGTAGGGTCACTTACTGTAAGATAACTTGTATTTACTATAGATTGCTGATTATTGCCTTAATCCTCACTTGCATTTAGACGAGGTTATTTCATAGAATGAGGAGTTACTTTTCTAGTACACAGTAAACTTGCAGCTTTTATTCATATGGGGAGATAATTATTTCACTCAATCATATACTCATTTGAGCACTAAAAAATTGTGCTTACCTGGCTTACCTGCTTTAAGAGGTTGAATACTGTAGTTGGAAAGTAGCTAAATGGGCAGGGGTATATAATGCACCTAAGAAACAGACAGTTTCTGAGTTAAAAATTACCTTTCCAGTATCTGAGATCTTTCTCTGTTTTATGGAGAAATGCATAAAAAGTCCTGAGTTGATTTTAAACTTAGTGTGGAATTGAGAGACAGACATCAGTTCTGAGAACAGTTCTCACAGAGCTTCTCCACCAGTAACCCTGAGTCTTTCACAGAGGTTACTCAGTTGTCTTCCCAGTCCTGAGTGGCAGTTTTCCATAGAGTGCAGCTGGTGTCAGGAGCAGCAACATGTATCTTCATCTCTTGATCAGGTAGTGCTGCCTGAAGCATTAGCTTGCTGCAGTCATTTTACCAAGACTGTATACATTTTTGCTTTTTGTAGATCACAAGTTGTTTCTATTTGGATTCTCTGGAATAAAAATAATCTTGGAAATGTGAAAACATTATTCACTGAAGTTATCTGACTTCTCATTATGTTTTAACTTTTAAACTTTTCCTCCATGCTATTTTGGAAAGAATTTTTGGGGATTCTCCATGTCTTAGCACCTTGTTTCGTTGTAGAGTCCCTTGGAACATGCATATTCAGAACCTCTCTGGAGGACCAAGCCTCTGCTTTGTTCTGCTTGTCAGAACAGCTTGTGATTTTCCTGCATTTCCAGTAGAGCCTGAAATTATTCAGATACCGATGTTCTAGTGAAACAAGCATGGGAGTCAAAATTAACATGTCTTTTATTTGTAGCTTGTTTTGTGCATGGTCATAATCT
Organism: Campylorhamphus procurvoides; assembly: GCA_013396655.1. Taxonomy (NCBI): domain Eukaryota; kingdom Metazoa; phylum Chordata; class Aves; order Passeriformes; family Dendrocolaptidae; genus Campylorhamphus; species Campylorhamphus procurvoides. The sequence continues at coordinate 658,684 of WBMV01016874.1, read as the reverse complement.
GTAACATTAGTAGCTTAGCACTTACTGCTCAGACTTCTCTGTGTTGTTTTATGGCAAGGCCAGCTGGGTGGCACCAGTTCCTGGCTGGAATCTTTGCAGGCATGTTTAGCATGGCACAGAGTCTTGCTGAGGCAACTTCCTGAGGCAGATGAACGTAGGCTTTAGTGTGGATTTGTAGCTGTGGCTGTGTGGCTTCAAGGTGGCTGGATGATGGGCAGAGACTGCCCTCCAGAAAACAACACTGATTGAGTGCAGAGCAAATGCGAGATATTCTTACATATCTCTGTTCTTTAGAACTGTTTTTTGTTAGTGTCTCAGTGGTAAATGTAAACGTGGGGTTTATGAGAAGAAAATATTTGATGAAGGTGAATTTCAGAGCTTTTGGTGAGAATTTCCTGCCAATGTCTAAGAATGGAGTGAAACACAAGTCCCCACTTTTCTATTGCTTGCATCAGCCTGTAGTCAACTCCTTCCTTCACTCCTCCTGACACCACACATACATCGGTTGTCTACCTTTATTATCAGGAGTTCTAGATCCTACCCGTGGATCATTGGAATATTATGCCAGTGCTTTCAGTGTCACTGACCGTACCCTTGAAATGGGTTTATATTGTCCTGGACTGTACCCTTGAAATGGGTTTGTATTGTCCTGGTGCCTCCGTATTGGAATGTAATGGATGAGCAATGTTTTTGCATGAGGCAATTGCAGGTATTGGTGTTTGCGTGAATAGGGTGGTTGCAGTTAGTGAATGGGCAATAAGTGATACTTTGAAGGGATCATCCATGGAGAGTGGTAGGGCATCCACAGTGATGATATTTTGGATGGAAGATCTACAATTCAGTGGAAATTTAAGTGGATCTACTGAAAAATGGAGGGGGCTTAGCAAGAATAAAATAATCCCTATAAATCTGTGATCTTTATTTTCCACTGTGGACCATAGTTCTCTCCAAGTACCTGGTGATTCACTGCTACAGACTGCAGGGTCCTACCTGTGTGCACAGCCACCTTCACTGTATGTCAGGTCAAATATATATTCTGAAGTTCACATATGAAAATGAGTGATTTCATAGAATGAAGTGTAAGCAGAACAGTGAGTATTGTGTTGACTACAGATTGGGTTTAATAGGTAGTAGTTTGTTGTTTAATTGGTTTAACAGTGCTGCCAGTGAAATCTCGTACTTACCTGGTTGTGCCAGTGTTTCAGTGACCCTTACTGATTTTTTTCATTTTTTTTCCCCCTCCTTTGTATAACTCAAGGCCTCATTGCAGTAAAAGCTGACATGTGACAAAAAATTTATAGCAATAGATGTTTCTGGGACTTGCATACCAAGCAGGTAATTGTTATGTCTCTTTGAAATAGTTTCTTGTCTCCCGTGATAATGATAAACCAGAGGTACAAATCAAAACCTGGTCAGCTGAGGACCAGAGCTTTTCTCTTAATGAAAAGAGTATATTCTTACTGTACAGCCGGTTGCTAGCTCCAAGAAAAGCTTGTCCCTCAGAAGCATTTCCCTGCAGGCATGGTTTTGATGGATGTGTGAAGGGAATACTATGTGCCTTAGGCATGGTAGAGGGAGCTTCGTAACACAGGGCTCCCAGGGGCTTACAAAGCTGTAGGACATTAAGAAGTGTTGAGAGAAAAGAAGGGCAAAGAGAGTCTCTTCTGCTGAGAAGCAGGCTTTTGAAGCAAGGTGTGGGTGCAATTTGTCCTGTGTTTTTGTATCATCTCAGAACATCGCAGCTATTGCCTCTCAGGATTTTTAGACCAAACTATCTTCTTCCTATCCCCATAAGTCATTAGTGACATGATACAGCATCCTCTGTAGCCTCTGCAGGCTTAGCTGTAATTTAGATCACTGCACTGATACGCTAATTGGCTGCTTCCTCCTGTTGTCATGGACAGACTCCGTAGGGGTCCTTACCTTCTTACCTTTCGTTCCTCAGGAGTTTCATGATGCTACAGTCTTAAAGGCAAACGGTTCAAAGGGCTCTAACAGGAATGCCTGGGCTTAGAAATGCCACACATTTTCCTGATGAATTGATCTCTCACATAGGTTGTAGAACTGCTCTTCTCGACTGAGTCTACTGATCATGCAGATCTCATGGAATCTCTGTTGGGCTTCCTCAGTTTCCTCTGAGGTAGTTTAAAAAGGAATTTCAGCTCCATTTGATTTACTGCTGTTTCACTTGTCCTGCAACATCTGAAGCTTGAGTAGCCCAGCTACACCCGAGAACATAACTTTATGAATGACCAAAAGAAAATCCCATTTTAATAGAGTTGTATAACTGGAAAGGATAAATCGGACAAAAAGGTCCTGTAGCTTATGTACACTCAAGGACAAGTGCTGTGAAACAACTAATATTTCTGGTAATTGTGTCTGTATTGTGGTAAACAAAACCCTCATCATGGACCATGTTGCACTGTCTGCTGGTCAGGAGGTCACAGGCTGCAAGTCCCCCTGTTGGGTAGGTCTGAAATAGGCAGGTGGAAATGGAAGTGATTGTGTTTGGGAGGATCGAAGAATTGTTTATATGAAAGCATGAAGTCACTCCAAGGGTGATTGAAGGTTGGGGAGTAGTGAACATCTGGGGGATGTTCTAGTAGTGGTACTGTTAGAACAGCTTACTCCATCCCTTTGGGGTCAGCTGTGCCCATGAAAGGAGGGTGGATGGACATGGGAGCTTAGTAACTGAGTGTTGTGTGTATGGTTGGTACATCTATTACATCAAGACTCACAGCCAAATCAAAACCAGAGTGATAGTGATCCGTGTTCAGCCTCCACCTTTCAGGCAGTAGTAGGTGAGATCAACAGCAAATATTTTTATTTTTTATCAGAGTTAAGAATAATGTTTAATTCATGTTCAGTTCCTTCAACCTTTAAATTTTCTTGTTTCATACAACGCTTCTTAAACAGACTTTATAAAGACCTCAATTCCCATGATTACCCCTTCAGAGATGTCACAGTGTATCCCAGCTGCAGAGGAAGTTCTGCATAGTGATAATTATGTACTGAAAATACAAAGAAAGCACTTGACATTTTTCCCAGATTGATATTGTGTTGTTCTACTGGATTTAGGTTGGGGGGAGGGGGGGTGCATTATTTTTATTGTTTCAAAAACGGAGCTTTGAAAACTTGTTCCAGAACTTGCTTGAAGTATATGGGATTTTCCCTTGCTTATCCATAATGACAAAAAAATGGTTATTTACTGTCCCTGAAGAGAGTTTAGGGCTATATCTGGAGGACTGTAGCTAAACATGACTAATGGGATCATTGGTAATTATTTCCTGTGTTGTCTTTCCGGGAAATTACACAAACAGTAACATTTTGTTTGCCCATTGATTGCATTATTATTAAATCAGTAAATCAAACATGATGTTAGAGCATTACCATTTTCCAGTATGGTCAGAAGATTTTGATTCTGTACCACACTCAGGTGCAAATGATGTCTGGCGTCTGGTGCATACATGGAGCTTTAGCACTGTTCATGGCTTGTTTGCTCTTCATTTTTTCAGGACAATGGAAAGTAACATATTTTTAAAAATAATTTGCTCCAACAGAAATCAAAGTGTAGTTTCTAACTGCTTTTACACAGTTGAGCTAGACCCCTAAGGGTGGTGTTCTCATTTTATAAAGAAGGCAACTAAGGTGCGGTAACAGTGCCACTGATAAGGATTGACATCATCTGATGCAAAGTCTTATTCCTCTGTAATTCAGAGGAATTTGGCTGCAGGAACTTACATGGTATTTTTTCTGTCTAGCCTGGGATACCTAGAGCAGCAGCAAAATGGAACTTTTCACTTTATTTCCAATTTTTATTTGTTGTGTTACAACAGATGGAACAATTATAAGTAATTAATGAAGCTGTTCTGTAACAAAGAACAAAATATTTCAAAGAAATCAGAGGGAACCTGTTAACTCCCAGCTCCTCCTAAAATGCAGGCTTGGCCACACTTGCCCCATGAAATCATGTTCTGAGAAGAGATAGTAAACAAATAATAAATAAACAACCCCCAGGTGAGAGTCAGGGACTAACCCTGTTCTCCTGCGGAGTTTCCAAAGCAGGAATGTCTTTCATGGGAGCAGTTTATCTGAGAAGTTGGCAACATACTCTTTGTCTCAGTGATGTAGGTCCTACTGAGTCCAGAGCGGATCCTTTGTTGCCTCTATTAATGCTGGAATTATGTTGAATAGTAACGTCTCCCATCTCTGTTGATCTTGATCTCCATCCCTTGCAGCTCCAGGCAGCAGTAACCGTGAGGGCTTTGTGCTGTGGCCAGTGTGGAGCAGCTTTCACTCTGGATGGAATTTCCATACACTAATCTGCAGAAGGGATGGCAGTGGAACTTGAACTAGAAAGTGTTACTTGAGCACTGTAATTGCAATAGTGCTTTGAAAATACATACTATGCTTTGAGACTTGCAAATAGATTTCATTTAATTACATATTGGCATATCAGTTAACAGGTACAGGAAGGACTCCTCCTGCTTGATATGTTGCATTTACTGTCATCTGCTGCTCTTTCAGTAAGGTAAGTTAATTTGGAATGATCAGCTTGGACTTTATGCAGCCTGGGCATGGAGTTAACAATGCTGAAACTGCATGTTAATCTCATTTTGCCTTCATATATCTGGCTTTGAAGTAAAGATTTGCAATAGCAAATGCTGTATATTGAAAAGCAGAGGGAGCTGTTTCTGTCTTTTATGTTCGAAGAGATCAGTATTTGTGCTAGTTCTGAGTAAAAGTGTTCATAGCCTCCTGATAAAACTGTAATTAGTAGGTTGTATTGGCTCTTTTCCATGAAGGTATATAGCTTTGAGATTATCCTGTGATTAGTAACTCTTGGCTTTGTAGTTGGATAAGAATGTGGAGTTATCCTGTAAGGGTGCTTGTCCTGTTCCTGTGCTCTGATTCTGTTGGATGGCTGTAAAAGGAAGTGTATGTGAGGCAGATCAGTAGGGTGAAAAAGCAAGTGTGAGCTGGTGATGGAGACTGTGCGTGAATGTATGCTAGGATGGGAGGGGTAGCATAAAAGAAGTTACACCAGAGTTTTTACACCAAAGTCTGTCTTCATGATAGTAGTCACATTAAAATCTCTAGGCCAAAACCTACTGAAGGGGTGAGGGGCTGTAATTTCCATTGATTTCAAAGGAATTGCTAATGCCCAATTTCTGTCAGAATTTGACCTCCTGAAAATTCAGAGGAATAATGCCTAAAGGTGTGGGTCCTTTTGAAGGCTTTGGAAGCCAGAGTCTGTTTTGCCTTAGAATCTCTGAATAATATATGTTGGGACTCTTGGAGGTCATCTGTCCTGACCCCTCTCAAAGCAGTGTCTTTAAACCTTTTATGACATCTTTGTAAGCCTGGGCATATGTGAATGGTTTGAAGCTTTGTTAGGTTTGACTCAGTCATAAACCATAAACTGTAACCCTTTTAGCTGGAGCTAAACAGTGAAAAAACACCCACCTTCACATAGTGGGCCCTCACACTCACCATGGCTGACATGCAGTGCTGACTTAAATGTGTTTAGTCTTGAAACACAACAGTAGTAGTCGGTAAGATAGTTCCTGTGGATGTAAATTGGGATTCTTACCATTGCGGATTGGCCAGGCAGGGGGTTATAGTCTGATAGTCTGTGGCCGACCCAATACCTTCAACACACCAATTTAGGTTTAGGAAGATGTGCTGCCCTGCGTTCATAGTGCCAGAGGTGCTTAAGTCAGGCATTTGATTGACCTTGACCTTGTACGTGCAGAGATAGACATCTCTTCTAGGGTACCACAGCTCACACAAACACAGAAAAGGCAGCTAATGGTACTTTAAGATCATTATCTTTGTTTAGTATTACTGTCCTTTTATGTTTATAGGCACATGTCAGACAGACAGTCCGTGTATGCTCATTCCGATTCTGGAATTGATGGATAATGCATCTGTTTCCTCTAAATTGGCACACTAAGATGAGAATGTGAGCAGCTAAATAACTGGAGTCAAGAATAAACGCTTAGCCCTTGCCTGGGTAATCAATCTCCCAGACTCAATAGGAGGCATGGTACGGAAATAGCAGAAAAGGGAATCTGAAAAGATGTGGGATGATTTTCTTCAGTGTAAATGTGGTTTCATGTCACTTTATTTCCATGATTCAGTATATCTAATATAAACAATAAAAGACAGAAGAGAACTGCCTTTCTGAGGGTGGAATCAAATATGAATAAATTTAACATTTAGGCTGCAGAGAGCTCTGATAGATCTTTTTTGGGTTATATCTGATGCTTATCCTGTCGTTACTGGCTGAAAAATAAATGTTTCAGCCTTTTTATTCAGCAATGCTAGCAAAAAAAAAAAGGGTCGTTTTAACCCTCTGCCCCACTGGACATAGTTCTTATTTAATGGTGTTCCCGGGGAAAGCTAAGCACCTCTTGGAACAAATAATAAATGTAAACTATCTCCCCAGGTAGAGGTAGTAACAGAAGCAAGGGAGAGAATGGAGGAGTAAGCAGTAAAAAACAGGAGTAAGCAGCTTTATTTTAAAAATACAATCAAGGCATGTTTACCACTGTTGCGATGCTTTATCCTCACATCTTTCAAGCTGCCTACTAAAACTGGGGAATTTTGCATTAAGCACATCAACTTGCTTGTTTGGTGACTGTGTTGTGACAGTGCCTGCAGGCCTCAGTTGGGACTAAGGCCATATTGTGCTTGGCACAGTACAAATGAAGAAAATTAAGTCAGTCCTTTCCTGAGAAACTCACTGGAGAAAAATCTAGCTGTGGTTAGGTCTCTGTGGATGCATATTAAATTTTAAAAAGTCAGCTCCTGTTACAAAGAGTATAAAACACAAAATATTCCTATTTCTGTTTTGCAATTGTTTCTGTCTGTATCAGTGTCTGATTGAAATCAGCAGAGCAATCTACTAGAGGGTATCCATGCACACAACATGCTTATTTTGTCTTGCATTGTGATTGCACTTAGATTAGTTTTTATTTGTCTGGCACATACTGCAGGCAGCTCTGTGAATGTGTATTTTATAGGTTCCTCTGACCAGGATGGCCGGGCAGGCCCCTCTGTGTTCTTTGCTATTACATCCTCAGCATTTGGTGGGAGAGGCCTTTGAAACTGGAACGTTTTCTGACTGCAGGACTCCATCATTGCAGGATTATTTTTTTCCAAGTAATTCCTCTTCACATTCTGCTCTGAATTCCCACTGGGTGCCTGCTCAGTAGTGCTTTAACTTCTGAATATTGAAACCAGCAGGTATGGTGAGAGTGGAATATTTTAAACAGCAGAAGAGATGCTTGGTGTAGTGCATAATATCTGGCTCTTCATGTGTTGTACTGGAGACAAAAGCTGTGTGAGAGTCACTTTGGGTATGGCTGTTTATGGAGCAGTGACAGGGACTTCAGAGCTGTAAAACAGGAAAATAGTGCCAGGTGCTGGGAAGAAAAAGAAACAGAAAGACATCTCTGGATTGGTAACTCTGCTTTTAAGACAAGATGGATGTAATTCGAAATCAAAAAATTTTGCTTGGCAAGAGTGTAAGATGAAAGACATTTATCCAAAGGTAGACATTTATGGGTAAAGCATCTTATTTTAGATCGTGTCTGCTGTACTGTGTGGATATCATTATGGTAAATGCTCATTTTTTTAGATTAAGGTGTTGGCTGTGATACAGTTGGAATTAGTTACGTGCAAAGGTTTTTGTAAGCAAGTGTGACTTTGAGTGGAAAAGGAAAAATGCTGGAGAAACTGCATGAGCATGTAAAGCGTGTTTGTGTAGGTCAAGGAAGCAAAAAGAAGGGTGATTTGGGGTTAAAATATGATCACTTGTCAAGTGCCTGAATTAGTGCTTTACTGGCAGGCAGGCACATGGGCATGTGTAGGGGTGTTTGAGAAAAGGGAAATACATTACAATCCAGAAACAGGATTCTTGAGCAAGGTGTTTTTCTTTTTCTTGGATGGGAGAAATAGCTGAGTAGTAACTTTCCTATGAAGTCAAAAGAGGCCACCTTTGACGTAAGGTCTCTATGGGGAACAGTACAGAATGTGAAAGAGAAAATAACAAGGGAATGTTTTTTAAGGCGTCTGTTTCTTTTTACTATACGGGCTATTGAAATAAAAAACCTCCGTGAGTGTAGTAAAAAGCAAATTCAACTTAATTATGTTACTGATACTCTTCTGAAGAGTATCAGCCTTTCTCAATTGTCTAACAAAGAGGGGAAAAAATGCTAATTCTGCCAGTAAGATTGTTTCCTTGCTATGCTTAGTTTCTTTGCATGTTTAATTCACTCTGAACCTTAAAATAGCTTTATGGTGCTTATCTTGCTGGCCTCTTGTGCTTTATTTACTTTTGAATTGACTTTCAAGCTTTCACTCACTTCCTTTTGCCATAAAGATCTGTGGGGATAAGGGGATTGTATCTCCTCTGTCCTCTGATGCTGTTGTTCCTCCCTCTGCTCTCCAAAGCATGTTTCATACAACACTGGGCTCATCAGCTGGGTTTTTAATACTCCAAATGGAGGAGTTCTGTAATGGGAGTTGGGAAGCAATACTGTAATACAGTTGGCCTGTATGACTAATCAGTTAGATAAAGAATTCAGGCTGCAGAATAGCAGAGCCTTCATGCTTGATTGATGATAACAGCAGCCAACTGACTTACTGCCCTCACTGCCAGCATCCCCCACACTATTAGAGAGGATTTCCAGCATAGGACAATAGATTTGTCCTAGTAAGCATAATGCTGAGGTTTGTAGTACATGACATCAAAACCAAAAGAAAAGCAGGTCAAAATAGATGGTTCCCTGAATTCACTTAGAAAAGCAGGTGTGGAAGAGTCTGGGACTAATGCTTGCTCATCCCCTACCTGCATCTTTCCTACCAAAAGAAGTGGATTAGTCTCTGTACTCAGCATAGTGTAAAGAATCTCTTTTATTCCTAATGACCTTTACCATGGAGCTTGTTTCTTCTTGGCAAATCTCCCAGGGCACAGGCAGGGCTGATTTCTTTGGCCAGTGGAAGTTATTCTCTTTGAGTCAGGCCTTATGAAACTGCCATTATATATAAGGGTAGGATATATGGAGTGAAATAAAGTGTCTTTTATGGAACCCATAAGAGAGAAGAAAAAGCTACACTTGTTTAATATAAATACATCTTAATTTCTTTTGTCTTATAAGCTTTAAATAGCTCACAGAAAATCTTATTTACTGTGGGCTTGGGTTTTTTGTGTGTCTGGTGATGTAAATTTGCTGCACTATCCCCAAGCCATGAATCATACTAGTTTGTTGAAGCTGCAGAGAAGAACAGGTTGAAGTGGGAGAACTTTCTATTGCAAAGAGAAAGATGGAGGTTTTCCTGGATGAAATCAAAATCTGTTTATGAATCTCAGGAGAGCAGTTTCACTCTCCAATTTTATAGGAGAGTAAAGGAGCCAAGAATATGGATGTTTCTAACACATACACGTAGTAATACTTTTTATGGATACTGTGAACTTACTGGGTGTCAGGTGTTAGCAGATTGATTGCATTTGGTGTCAGTGCAGAAACCTAGCTCTATTTTTTTCTTTTTAAATATCACCATGACCACTGTTCTCATTGCACCTACTAAAACAGAAGCAAAAGGCACCTAAAATAATACCTGTAAACTGGATATTTGATTTAGGTTGATGTAGATGCTGTTTCAAGCAGAAGTCTGCTGAGCATATAAACTAATACTTAAGATACTTCTGTGATCAGACTTCAGTTGCTGGATTGAGATATGTACATTGATTTATCATCTATACAAAGAAATTGCCTAAAATTTAATAGCTGATGATGCTTTCTCCCCAGAATATGATCTTTGTGTTTGACTTAGTACTTGATAGAGAAGTATTAAGCTACAGTATGATTTTGATTTGAAGTTAAATGCTGAAAATTCATTGTGAAGTTGTTCTAACAGCAGGGAACTTCTTTTGTGACAAACTGAATTAGAAGCTTTCAAATCTTTCAATACTGACAGGCTAAATGACCACAGCAAGTGATGAAGTTTTTATTCTGTCATTGACTCATCAATAGTTGTCCTTCCTTTCTAGGTCCCTTATTCATAACAGAATGATTTCTGCATAAAAGGGAGTTCTACTTTTCACAATTAGCTTTTGCTTCCTGCTTGCTTCGCTCCCTGTTGCCACAATCTAAGCCACAGAAATGCAATTACAATATTGAATGACTGGAATTTTGAGACAGTTTAGTTGTGGAAGTGAATTTGTTGTTTGTGATGTAGAGCCCTGTCTGAGTGGCAGAAAGCCGGATACCTGTGGCATGAACGACAGACGACCTTTCCCCAGTGACTGCACTAACGGGCACATTGCCAGCGGTGCAGCTCTGCATGTTGTCTGACAGTGGTTACTCATTCTTGGCTGTTTCCCCTCTGATCTGTGTGCCACATGAACTTAACATCCAGCTATCACAGAAATGAAAATGGGGCACTGTGTGTTAACCTGCAGCTGAATCTAACAACCATTTTGATGCTGTCATAAAACCGCACATTCTTGTGTAGCTCAAAATATCCCAGATTGCATCTCTTAAGCTCTTACGTTAATGCTCTGTATTTATGTATGTGCATTACCTAAAAGATGCAAAGTTCTCAAATGGAAAATAAAGTCTGTAATATCTGCTCTGAGGTGCATCTGCACCATCTATTTATAAGCAAGGTTTGAACTGATGAACTTGCCTTATGCTGTGCCTCCCAAACAGATGCCAGAGATAGTCAGTCCAGTTACAGAGATACTGTCAGTCTGATACAGCTTGAGACGCTGTATATTCAGTACTCATCCAAACCTTTAGCACTCGATGGCATGGCATGGGGGTAAAATTCCTAGGTTTTGCCTTACTTGGATGGAGCAGTGGATGTTCTGGATACATGACAATTTTGAAGGTGGAATTTTAAGCCATTTTGTCTAACAGAAGCAATTATGAAATCTACTTAATACTATTTTTTTTTATTTTTCAGGCTAGCTGACATGTTTTATAGACAGCTCTGAATGGCAAATTAATTTTACTGTACTCTTTTGTGATTGACTTGGTCTCTTGGGTCTATAAATCAAACCAATTGATGTTTAGCTTGTTTAAAGTTTAGTCATGCCCAAGCTTTTGGCTCTGATGAGCATTTTAGCCATAGAGCTCTGCACCAATGGGGAACAGATGAGGCAGGAAACATTTTGTCATTTTCATTTTTCCTTGGGGAAAAGAAGCTGGGGAAAGGATCGTAATCCTCCAGTAATTTGCAAAAATGGATGGGTGGTACTGAACCAGGAAACAAAAAAATCTTCTCTAACCAGAATGTTACTGAGTTAGTTCTGGTGCTCCATGGAAAGCAGTGGGAGTTAAAAAAAGAGAACAAGAACTGTGCTGGCTGGAAAAAGCAGTAACACTTCAGGTACTCACAGTGGAGCTTTCTTGTGTGTTACCAGGGTAGTTGCCATGAGCCAAGTGAACTGTGTTCCCATATCCCCCAGTTCTTGTCCTGCTGATCTCAGAGCCACATGTCCCTCTGCAGGAAGGGATTAATTACCCATTTGTGTTTACTTGTTGTAATTCCATATGGGGAAATGTGCAAACATGGGCAGTGTCCTTGGGAAAATCCAGAAGGTATGCAGGAGAAGGGAAATAAGAGGCACTACTGTGTGCTTGAGGTGGTCTAAAATCTATTAAGCAGCTGCAGTAGGTAGAAGTTGCCTCTTTATGGTTCCTGCACCTTAAGGAGGAAAATAGTGTTAAAATACTGCAAAGCAGTTCAACCAGTAGAGAAATAGATAATTTCTTCCTTTTTACTTGCAATGTATGTTTCATATTTTGCCCATTTCCTATGTACTTTTAGTTGCAGAGATCTTCAAAAATCCTTGCTTGTATCTCTGCTAAAGTATCTGCTTTAATCTTCAGAGAAATCTTAGAAACCTCAAAGCCACTCCTTCCTTGTTAGTCCCGACACAGGTTCTTCTGCTGATGTCTTACTTACTGACTCAAGTAAAGGTCTCAGTTCTGGGGTTTTGTCATACTTTATAGTCAGATTAGAATGGACTTGCACCATTTTTGGCACTGAAAAGTGTTTTATCCTGCAGTACGATCAAAAGGAGACAGAAATTATCTGTCCTTTGAGGACTGTGATTCTTCTACTTCTTTTAGGTGTCTTCATATTATTGTCTCAAAGTCCAGTATTTCACAAGCTAGTTTGATGTCTTTGCCTTAAATGTTTCTTAGCAGTGATGATCATTTAATATCAGGTAGTATTTGCCTGATATTATCAGTATTATAGTATCATTTTATCATTTCTTAGCATCTATTTCTGCTCCATAATCACAAATCTATTTTGAATATTCTGACTTCAAGCTGGTGTAGACTTGATGAGGTATGTGAGCCATAAGATTCATGCATCATATGTAATTTGTTAATGATTCAAAACTTGCCTTTCCAAATATATTTTTAATTTTTACTAAGTGTTAGCATTTCTGTGAACATTCTTTTGGAAAAATTGTTTGCCTGAATACATAAGGAAGTAGAAATAGCATGAAAACTACTAAGAACAATTAAATTGCTTAAATAAAGAGTCCCATAAAATATTTCAGGGCAATTACTCTAAACCTGCTGTAATTACAAGGTTGAAAAACATAATACAAGTTCTGCTGACACTCTTCTAGTCGTTTCTCAAAGGAGGGTGGATTCCAACAGACTGGGCTGCTCAGTGGAACCCACTTCAAGGCACTAATCGATTAAACGTGTGCTGTTTAATATTAAACTACATCCCTTCTGTCCTAACCTGCTTTTGCTTTTCTGTCTGCTCAAGACTGGCAGAATTTTATACAGAAAGAGGGTAGCATGAATTTTGTGGAGACAGTCCTTCAGCTGAGCTAAATGTATACTGAACTAAATAATAGAAAAATCTTACTTTGCTTCTTCAGCGGAGTAGGGTTATGAACCTTGTGGACCAACCATATTAAAACCAAGACAAGGTTTTATATTCTTCTTTTCTCCTCACCTCTACTTTGGTCCTCTAGTGGACATTTTATAACTAAGTACTTAAAAACTCCTAGCTGTCCTGTGGTTTTCCCATATGTACTCTAAGGCCAGACCTATTAAAAAAATGTCAGGTTATTTGGAGTATACATATTCAGTGTGTTTTCTGCAGCATTAAGAACAGCTCATTGTACATGAGTATTTACTAGAAAAGTAATACAGAAATACTCTAGTAACATGTATTGTTATTAATAGCAGAGGGACTAGTTTGTCTTCATGCAGGCAGGCACCAGCTGCCCCAGAATATTGCTTGGATCTGCCAGGAGAGGGCATGTGTTACCCAGAGCAGGCGGTGTCTCCAAGGCTGTCCTGCCTGCTGCCATGCACCAATGGGTAACTCCAGAGTTTACTCCTCTAGGTAGTTCCAGAGCCGTGGCAAATTCAGGCATTAGACCAAAGAATGGTCCCAGTTTTCCCAGTTTGTCAGGTAGGATGCTTGCTCTTACTGCTAACATTTCTCAAGGCAGTTTGCCCCAAAAATATGAAGTGACCACCATAAGAAAGGAAGCCCAATATCAGCTGCAAGAGTTTTTATTCTTGATCCTATTTTATACTAGCCGGGTTACTGGGAGATCTAATTTCATTTGTGTTGTGTGGGGTTAATGGCTTGACGGATACAGGAATATTAATAAGTCTTAATCATAAGGTGTATTGAATTGCTAAAAGAGGAGATAATATCTTCTTATGACAGTATTGGGCATAACACAGCCAGCCTGCCAAATGAAAAGGGATAAAAATAATAATTTGCACAGTCAGATGTTTTGAAGCCACAGAGGCAGGTAACAAGATTTGAAAATCATTGATTCATCTGTGAGCGGAACCAGAATACGGGCAGGGAGATCAGCAAAATAACCTGCTGGTGTGTCAATTGAATCTCTCTAGTAAACAATCCAAACAAGTGAAATTCTGCCTTAAGCATTTGCTGTCTCTTTCTGTAGCAGCAGAAATTCACTCCTAAACAATTCTAGTGATTAAATACAATTTGGGGATTTTTTAATCTTCAAAGTACTGTCTATCAGACGAGATTTTGCAAGGACTGTTGCATGAAATTTGTCGATTATCCCGATTTTAGAGAGTCTGAATAAACAGCAAGCAAAGTTTTAAATGACAAGCAAAAGAGGAAGAGAAGTTCATAGTTTTCAAACATTTACTTGCTTGGACCATTATATCTCGAACACTACTGAAGATGGACGTATATTACCTGTATTGAAAAACAGGTGATTAACACACAGAAAGCATAATGTGAATTTTCTTTTGTTCCCTACAGCCATTTTGTTTTTAAAATAGGTATGAAGACTTGAAGTTGTTACTGTATGCCTCAAAAAGTTACAGGAGAATTTGTTTAAGGGTTTTTTTGTTGTTTGTTTAAGGTTGGTTTTGTGGGTTTCTTTTTTTGGGGGGGTGGTGTTGTTTTGGGTTTGTTTGCTTTTTTTTTTTTTTTAATTTAGCATCCCTAATGCCTAGTCATGGATCAGTGCTGCACTTAGGCCTTAAAGACAGGGATTTATAACCCTCTGTTTAATATTTTGAAGTTACCATAAAGGATAGGAGTTGAGATACAAACTTAATCTCTCTATGCCTGCTTAATTAAACTTGATTCTTCTGTATTTACAGACGCAGAAGGACTCAGTTCAGTTCAGAGGTACTACAGGGGAGTGCCTTATATTAATTTCCTCGATGGTGAAATGTGTAGCAGTCAGGGATATCTTTAGAACTTCGTTTCTATTGCCTTTGAAAGTCCTAGGTGATGTCTGAGATTGCAGTGCACCAATTTCCTTCTTGTCCTGGGGACCATCCAGAACAAATTATCAAAAGTTGGTTGCAGGCAAAACAGACAGCTTTAGGAGACCCATCAGAAGTGCAAAATACTGTTAAGGCTAGGACTGTCTTAGCTTGTAAAAAGTAAATAAAAAGAAGTTTTAGATTACATCACAGTAACATGTTCCATCATATCTCTGTGTAGCTTACTAAAAATAGAGAATATTCCAAAATGTGCATTAAGTTTCTCTGTGAAAACTCTGTGATTCTCAGGTTGTCATTGAAGTTTATGACACAATAATAAGATGGAGAATAGAAAAGAGGGAGCTCTGGGCTTAACACTGGTGTGGTAGAAGAGAGGAAGGATAAATCTGAAGTCACTGTGCCAATTTCTCCATGAGAAAAGTAGTGTAGTGCAGTAAAGGAAATATATGGAAAATGAATACCTTCCATATTCAAGTGTTCAGAAGCATCCCATGGATTTTTAATTTGCAGTCCATTGTGAATTGTATAATTCCCTGCCTTTCCTTCCGAAAGAGTTATTTTGACTGAAAGATTCCACATTTGGAGATCTAACAACTGTATTGCAAGGAGTTCAGAAAACTCTTCCTGTGCAGTTCTGTGGGATTTGGGCTGTACTGTAGATCATTCTGCTGTAACAGAGCATCTAGATTCATTATCTGGCATGGCAGCCTGCATTCCTTCCATGTGTAACACTATCCTGAGAAATCCAACTGGAAGTTCGTCTCCGTGCTCTTCCTTGGCACCAGCTATTGGCCACTGTTAGGGTGGAGGAGTCCACAGTTCTGGAATAACTGAAATATTTAAGGCCAGTCTTATACTTCAGTAGAGTTGTGCTGATGTTGAATTTGTTCCAGCTTCTGCATATTTTTAGCTACTGTAGCATGAAATTTCACACCCCCCCTAACTGGCTTCAGGGCAGTTTTCCCAGCTCCAGTAGGACTAATGGAGCAAATACAGGTTATAATTCTGCATCCCTTCTTTTCTCATTATTTAATAGAACATGTTAACTGTCATAGCTTTGTTCTTCAAAGAAGTTTTGACACAGCCTATACATTTATTTATGAATTGGAAGTACAAAGGGAAATAGTTGTCTGTGTAATGAGAATCTTCACTAGTACCTGTTGTTGTGGGTAGTTTGTGTGTTAATAAAGTGGGGAGAAATTTCAGTCCACAGGCTTCTGATGGTGAGTGATTCTGAATAAATTGATATAATAAACTGAAATGAAAAATTTTTTTAATGATCTGATTTCTTTCTCAATTGGACTCAGAAGAGCAGTTTAACATAGAGAAGGAATAATGTGAAGGTTACACAATTTTATAGTAAATGTAAGAACTTAGAGCTGTGGCAGGGGAATGAAATTTCAGGGCTAGGACTGGGTGCTAGATGCAATTCAAGTTGAACATGGTACCCAGTTTACCTAATTTGATTTAATTGCTAATTCTTTAATGAAATGGAAACCTAACATGAACAGATATTCACTTGGGGATATTTTTATCTAAATCTGAAAAAAGTATTCCTCTACCTCCTAAAATTAGTTAAATTATTTCTATTTAACTGTGATTTTAAGGAGTCCCACAATTTCAACTCAGCAGTTTTGGTTGCTTTTATTCTACTCCAGTGTTCCACTTCTGGAACTGAGGGAGTGACTGTATCTGATTCTACTTTTAGTAACAGCTGCCTTGATGATGTACGTGGGTGGTTATTCATCACTGCTACTGTTCACATCAGAGCCTTGTGGGCACGCTGCACACACACACACACAGAAAGGGTAATTTTTACTGAGACACTGCAAAATAGTTTTCTGACATGAAGGACTGGTGGCCCATCAACAGAGGGGAGACAGTGTTACTGCCCTAATTTGGAGAGCAACACACCAGGCTATTGTTCATCCATTCGCTCTGTTACTGCAGTGGATTTCCAAGATAGGAGTGAAGCTGCTGTCACTATTTAAAAAACCCAGTCAAACCTCAGACCAAGAAACCTGCAGGAACAATTTCCCTCATCCTAAACCAGCCCTCACAACCCAACCCGTGCCTGTTCCTATACTGGATAAAGTATTTGATGTAGTTATATTCTGCTGGGTTAGATTGTTCCAATAAATAAGATCTTCATCCTTTTCTTCTATTCCTGTTTTTTTGGATTTAGCCTGGGGAGTTTCTGCAGTCTAATTCTTTTATAGCCAGTTAAGGGTGTCTAATTTTACAGTGAATGCTCTGTATATGAAAAAATCATTGGAGTTTCTATAAATTAAAAAGAATATTACATACAGTAAAATGAAATAGCCACATTTAAAGATACATAGAAGCTGCATGAAAAAAATAATCTGTTCCCCTTCTAAAATTATGTCAGATTTCAGCAGCACTGTTGTAATTTGAAGCATGGCCATTAATGTGTGTTGGCCTGTCTGTTTACGTGCCATAGTTACACTGCAAATGTAGAAGTTAAAATCTCCAGCTGCAGTTCCAGGCAGTGCAGGCAGCAGGCTTGGGCACCCTCCTGCCACTCAACATGCACCCAAACTACACTTAATGAGGACTAATGTTAACAAATCTTCACAGAGACTCTGAACTTCAAAGATGTTTGAACACACCAGTTTGTGTGTGCAGGAAATCATAAATGCATGTGGAAATGTGTGCTGCTATCTACATGTTTGGATTTTAATGGGATTTTTTAGGTCCCCTTTTGAGCTACCCCATTCTTAGGAGTCAGCATGGTGATCAAAGAATGGAAATAGGGATATGAAAGTAAAAATGCCTTTTAATCCTAGGCTTTGCTGTGCATTTTACTTTGGATATACCATGGTGTGTCTCCAACAGCAGTTACTGGTGATAACTTTGCTTCCCTTGGAAAATACATTGAAGTCTTAAGTTGAAAAGCTCTGTAAGTGTAAAATATTTCCATTATGATCTTAATGGTGGTATTTCATTGTTACCTGTGAATGGAGCTATAAAAATTTCCGCTGCGTTTTGAATAATCAGAATACTTGTTTTTTGGCATCAGACAGAATTTTGAGTTTTCTTAGGGATTTGCAACTTCAGAGTTGACTTTGCTGACAGAAGCCTGTGCAGATTATGAAGAGGACTGTGACAAATAATTCAGTGAGTTAATTAACCTTCCAAATTATTAGTTTGGAGTGTTGCAAGATGTCAGATCACTTGATTGTTTTGTTTCTGGTAAGTGACTGATTTCAGAAAGGGTTTAAAAGGGGTTGATATAATGCATGCTTTCAGTTCAGTAATCTGAAATTTGGAGATGCTGTTTGCCCCTGCCCTGTGTAAAGTCTTCTCTATGAAACAGCTTTCTTTCTCTTTTCCTTAACATTTTGGGAGAGAGGTGGTTGCCACCCTTTAGACATGTATAAATGCTATTGCATGTTCTTCCATTTTCTCTTAGTGTTTCACAAGTGTGGACTTGGGTGCAGCTGAGAAATGATGTAAAAAGAAATGCTAGAATTCTCTGCTTGTGGTGTCTCCATTGTATCCAGGTTACATATGCCTATAAATTAATATATTTAATTAAATATACTTATTGCAGCAGCCAGCTCCTGAAACTGAGCTCACAGTCAGAGTCAGTCTAGATAATTTCCTTTTGCATGATTATGTCATTACAGATATTAAGGACCAAACATTCTCCTGGAATCTGTGCTTTGAAGCTTTGAAAAACATCAGTAACTGCAGCCCATTAAAAGGATCAGGTTTTGATAGCAGAGCACTGCTTGTAGAGGTCTCTTTTGGTGGCTAAAACAATTGTTTAGGATTTGAAGGTCAGTGTGGCATTGCAGCAGACAACTCCATGCAATCCATGTGCAGGAAGGAACACCCCTACTTTTTTGCATGTGCTGATGGTGAATGTGTATAAATAAGGAACCTGGCATTTTTAGTTTCAGTTGCTGACTACTATGTGCTCATCAGCTTCTAGAAAGTACATGTCCTTCTGTATTTTATTCACAATATTCATGAAAGAACTGATAATCCAATCAAGGTATGAATAAAAGAAGCAGGAGATAGAACCTATAGGTTTGTAAGAGGGGGAAGAATGGCTTGAGTTCAGGGCATTAATTTAAGATCTGAAAGGCCCAGAAAAAAAGGAAGAAGAAAATAGGAAGATCTGAAAAGACCTGTAAGGAAGGTTATGGGATACTCATACATTTTCTGCTTTTACTTTAGATGAGTTAGTCCCAACTTCTCAATAATCCCTCAGGATTTAGGTACCTAAAGAGCTCAGTACTGAGAACTTGAACTGAGAGAACTGAGTTTCTCATTGTTTCCTCTCCCAGTCTGCCAGACAATGGAGGAGCATTGCCCTGCCTCCAAGGCAACAAGTCTTGGTGTGAGGAAGCCGTAATCATGGATCACCAGGCAGAGCTTTGTGGAACAGTAGCCGAGTAAGGGAGTTTTTCAATTTGGAAAAGCCATTTCAACCTAACTATTGTGAGTACTATGAAAATCAGCTGCCAAAGGCATAAGGAATAGCACATTAATTGCTGTTATGAGAATCAGATTATTTACTCATCAAAGCAGTGTATTGAGTATGATATGCCTTAAGTTCTCCATTGACTCAATTAACCTAATTAGTCATGTTTGAAGGTGGTCAGAAACAAGGGAGCCTTACAAAATTTAAGTATACACTGTAACATCCTGCTAGCTTAAATACAATCAGAATAATGCATGTTTTCAACAAAGAATTTAAGTACCAAATCCATTTAAAGTCTTGGCAGAGCACTCTGTCCAGCAGCATGGCCATTACTGTAATTCCATTCAGCGTAATATATGCAAACCAGAGAGTTTCAGTCAATTGCAGCAATAAAACTTTTGTTTCAGCAGCCAAGGAAATAATTTGACTCTCCATGATTGTGTGTTTCCATGACAATTGGATGGGTTTATGATTGACATGCATACAATTAAAATTTGCCCTTCAAAACTGTAAATCTCAGAGACCTACTGAGAGCTCAGTCGTATTCCCAAAGAACTTTTCCTGAAAAGAATGCTGAGCTGTGACTTTAACCAGCAAAGGTGATGCAATTTGTAGGTCTCTGCACCAGTGAACACAGCAGAGTAATGTTAAGATTAATTGTGACCTTAGATTTTGATCACACCTAAATGTGGACTTCTATTCTCTTATTGATTAGGGTTTAGTATTTTCTTTTAATTAACATCCAGAGTGAAATTATATAGTTCTTTCACAGTCTAATTTCCTGTTGCCTTCATGTAGGGCTCTGCATTGTTAACAGTGAGAGAGCCTATTAGGGTTTGTAATAATAAGGTTATGGATATACTAACTCTAAGAAAATATATGCTATAGCTTTACCAAAATTTTCCAAAATGTATAGGCATTTTTGTGGATGAAAAGATTTTATTTAATAACATAAAATTCACTTTGTTATTAAAATTCTTGGACTATTAATCAAAGTAGGTTAATAGCAGGGTTTCATTGGAGAGTGTATTTATATTTGCTTCTGTGCTCTTTTAATGTCTGGATGGCCTCTGGACACATGGAAAAGTCCATCTCCCTTTCAAAGGGACCAAAACAAAAGGACTTAGATGAGGCCTGGAGGGAATAGTAGCTTAGTTTATTATAGAGATTTATTAGCATTATGAGCAGCTTAATATATAGAAGCTTTGCACATTTTTTTTTCAGACTGCTCAGAGTGATTACATTTTTTGACATCAGGTAAAATATTGTCTATTAATTCATTATAAGTAATCTGGCAATTCTCCGACAAGTATATTTTTGGTGCCATTTTGCAAGTCTGATATGGTGTCATTATATCTGATACTGTATTCATGGGATCCATTTCATTTCTGTGTTTTGAGATATGAGAAACACCTAATACCTGTGACACTGTTATGATTAAAAATCAAAATATCTTGCTGGTTTCCAAGATATGTGTATGAAACATATTTTCTTTTTCTTATAAATTACTAGTCAAGCTGAGGGGTTTTTTTGAGGCCCGTATTTTTGGCCTCATCAGTCCTTTGCTGCATTTTTGGTGCCACAGAAATGAGAGACATTACTGAGTCATTCCAGAGGAGTAATAAAGTGAGAGGGGAGAAGAGCAGCATGTGGACATTGCTGGTGTGGCACAGCCCGCTGATGATGGTGTTGGGCTGGAGCAGCTCCCACAGTCCCACATGGGTCAGGACTGCAGGATCTGCACTTGCTTGGCTGCTCCCGTTCCAAGGCACACGTTCACATTAAAAGAACAGCTGTGCAGCCATATTCTGCCTCTTAAATCTGCAGATTATAAATACTGAAGATGCAGGTAAGACTTGTGTGATGGAGTTACTGCTTCTGCATTTTGGGCAGTCAGGCCTGTTTGTCAGTTTTATCACATTTGGTGTTTGTTCTGAGGACACTGTCCAGGCTGGCAGAACTAAATTAGATCTGCCAGGTTTTTATTGCTCTGTGGTTTCCCATGTTATCTTCCTCCCTCCCTCCCTGCCTGTTCTGCCTGCTCTGTTCCTGGGAGCCTAAACTGCGGTGAGCTCCACAAAAGGTTCTGCAAGGTGTGAGCCTTCCTTACATCTGAGAACAGAAATGCAGAGTGTGGCATGGTGTATCCACACCTCCAAATGCTGTGCCACTGTTACTTCCTCTCATTTCCTATGTTCTCATTTATCTTCTTTTTGTGAACAAGATTATGTGGCACTGAGAAACTGATTCAACAGGTATATCAGATCTATACTGATAAATACATACATTTTAAAAGTGCTGTGGTTCCAAACCTACAGTTATTATCAGGAATGTGTATTAATCCCTCCATCAACAAGAATAGCAGGAACTGTAGCACAGAGCAAATGTATGTGAATTATTTACCTGTTTATTTCTCTCGTAGTAATTACCTGTTCCCTTTCCTGTCCAGCGGTAGTTCTATAGGACAGACCCAGTGTGTGCTTTCTTCAACTGTTCACCTTATTTTCTTTGTTTCCACGCTGGCATGTATTTTTTTTTTCCTGCTTGTTTTCCCTCTGCTTAGCTACAAAGAAAGTTCTCTGCATTGCTAAGTCACGTATCAAAAATAATAATATTAATTAGCCCGTTGATACTTCATACGCTCAAATATTTGCCCAGGCAAGTTTCCACAGCAGCCACATGAAACACATACACGGAGGGGTACAAGCACAGGGATTTGGGTGCTCCTGATGGGCATCCCGACAGTTCTCCGGGGTCAGCACCGGACGCACTTGGCACGCGCTGCCAGTGCCAGCTCATGTTTGGCACTGCTCTTCTATTTACAGGGAAATGTGGGTCTCCTGAGCACTGTCCCTGCCAGTGTGTCTGTGTTCTTCCCACCCACAGATTTATTTGGTGTCAGCCTGTTTCCTTGTGAGGCTTTTCCAGCATGTGCTCTGCTCCTCAGTGCTGCACAGGCTGATCTGATTTTGGACATATCTTGGGTCTCTTGATTGTGCCTCCATGAGTAACAAAACGCAGTATTTGGGACTGCAAGGTCAAGCTGTCACATTGCCAAATTTCTAGTGATCTAAGTCTACAGATTTTATCCCCACACCCTTTTAAAATTTCCCCCCCCCCCCTTTTTTTTTTCCCCCTCTTCCCCCGTGCCCCCCCCAGTTTTAAATACTGGTGTGTTGTATTGTCTCAAAATCCCAGCTTGCTTCCTTGGTTAGGTTTTCTCTAGTACATCCCCACAATATTTCTTAGCAGGGCGACAAGAAGTTGCTTGAAATCAGCAAGATGTGAGAGTTTTAGGAAGATGTTTTCATGTAATCCCCCTTAACTGGCCCTAAAGATGAATACATAACAAGCATTGTTTATCTGTGTGTTTGTGTGCATATATATATATGGGTCTAAATAATTGTTTCAACATCTTTACAGTAGTTTTGAAATAAATTCTCTGTATCAGAAAAGCTGCAGTAATACATCAAAAAGATGAGAACAGTCACCGTAAAAAAGGAAACAATGTGACAAAGTAAATGATTTTACTTCAGAAGTGCCTGGAGAACCAAATTCCTGCTGCCTTCATGCTTTAATCCTTTTAAAAGAAGAGGCTAAATTCTTTTAGCGTTTAAAGACCAGACTAACCCCACGAAACTGTTACGATTTTACAGTCCTTAAACTTACATACTGAAAGCGCTGGGGAAACAAGCTCTGTTAATAAATATATATATATCTACCATGCTTCAATTAACATAAGATTATTAGTACTTACATAACCTTTATGCAAATATGGGAACAAAATACTTCTGTAAGCTAATAGTGCACATTTTAGCTGCTTTTGTTTGTCGTGGGAATTGAGGAAACTGTAGCCAAGTATTTGAATAAGTTGGTGTATCTTTAAATAGCCTGAGCACTAAGACTGCCCAGTAGCCTGAGTGTATTAAAATGAAGCATGCAGCTTGTAAGTGTTCTGGGACTTGGAATAGAAATGTTCTTTGTATTTCCTTCTTCATTAAGCTTTCCCAGCTTTGTGTATGAATTTCCAGTTTGCCAGGAAAGGTTACTAAGTTCTCATCTATATCAACTGCAAATGATTGATTTCTTCTATCCTTAGATATTTTTCTTGGCCATCTCTTTTACGTTCATAGAGCAACGAGTTTGGATGCTATTTATATCTGTCCCTGGCAGTTGTTTTTTGGTTTAGATTGCTACAGTACTTCACCTTCAATTTTCCCTTTGCTTTATTGAAGCCATTTATATTAGTGATCTTAATCTGTGCTAATGTCACACTGTTCCATGTGCATGATGAGTAGAGGTCTTTTTCTCTTCATGTGAACTTTTTCCCTTCAGGTCATCATTAATAAACAGAACTTATTAAATTATTTTTCAACAAAGACAAATGAAAACATTGTTACACAATTAAGTAGAACATATTTAATTGTCGTGTAAGTCAAACAAACGTGCGGTACTCTTTCACTGTCACCCAGGTACAGATTTCGCATCCTTGCAATTTCTTCTTCCGAAACCTCATTAGTCAAATCAGTGCTTTTGTGGAACATAAAATGCCACCACATCTGAAATAATCAGATTACTTGTACCTTTTGGTTTCCTAACCATTTGTATGTAGTCTCTTAGCTTGGGAATGTTCATTAGGTTTACCTGCATACACATACATGCACTTGACCAGTTTTATCATGGGCAGTCTCCTACTTCCTGTGAGAGTGCTATGGATTCTGCAGGTTTCTGCAGGACTTCCCATTATTTTCTATGTTCTTCTTGTAAAAAAATAAAATTAAAAAAAATAAATTACCTGCTTCATGTGAAGAACTCTGAGATGTGACTGAGGCCTCCTTCAATTGTGTCTTTCCTAAGGACAAGGGGAAATCACCACTTGGGTGTTAAGGGTTAGTTTTGAGATTCAGCAGATTGGCTTCTCATTCACGGCTCTTGACATTCAGGAAACTGTCATGCTCTGATTTCTCCAATCTTACCTGTATTTCATGTCCTTTTATTTTAGCTTCGTTAACCTGCAGTGGTAACATGTCTGTCTATAGTAGAAGGTCTAATGCCAGTTACGGGGTTAGGTACTGGTTTATAGTGACTGTAAAATACTGTGGTTGTCAGCATAGACTGGTAAGACCGTTCAGTGTGAATGCAGATTTATGGGGCAAATACGGTTTTTAGTTAAGCTAGGGAACCCTATAATTTTATTCACAATATATGGTTAGTTAAACTCTCGTTCAGGCTGATTTTCTTGTTTGGGCACAGAAAGGACTGGATACTTTTCAAGTGCGTATTTTTGGTAAGGAATGTCCTAGCCTGACAAAATATCTGGTAGCTGCTTTGTTCAGAGTCAAGCCCTTGCCAGTGTAATTGCCAGGGCAGGAGGTGTTGGCCACTGGCAGCCAGTGCAGCATCATTAACACCCCAGAGTGATGTCAGAGCAGCACAGAAACATCTGACAGTGTAGAGAGCTGCTGGTTATTGTCCCTGCAACGGCACTGGGACAGCGCTGTGCTCTTTTCTGGCAGCTAAGCTGTGTGGGATGAGCACAGTAAGATAGTGATGGCAAATTACAGTTTTCTTTTTTGAATTAAAATTGTTGTATAAAGCTTTCCTTATTGTACTTTAATGCTAAATAGTCCAGCTTGCTTTGGGAAGTCTGGGCTCTTCACGTTACAGTGTGACTTGGACTTTCTGACTGGTTAGGAAGTGGTGTAATACTGAATTTAAAAGTCTTCAATAAACAGAGATCCTTTCAGTTTTCATGGCTTTTTGTGGTTGGAGATGGTGGTGCTGAATGCTGATCTTTTTAAAACCACTTTTGTGGTATTTGTATCACTTGGAAACGCATTAAATTTCATCATGTAAATTCACTCTATAATATACTTAGTCATTCCCAGTAATACAATTACTAGTACTTATACCTAGAAATTGCCAGTTTATTTAGAAAAGTTTTATTGCAAAGCACTTTTTCAAATCTAAAATAATTCTTATACAAATTAAAATTTATTAGTTTAATAATTAGTTAAGCTTACATTTGGAGTTGAACAAGTTGGTATGATGTAATGTTGGAAAGCCTAAAAAAGGAAATTAAACCTATATTCAGATCTTTCATAGTGGGAAATTAATCTTACTGATGGACTCTTTATGATAGTCTGTATTAAGTACAGCATTCCTCAGCAAAGGTGTTTGAAAGAGGAATAATTTCTCACTGCCAGTCCTTGCTAAGTAAAAATGTTGGTTTGGGAGTTGTTACTGAAATTGTGTATGATGGGTGATTCAGGTGGGTGAGTAAAAAATTAATCTGGAGTTTTATTTACAGTCAGTTACAGGCCTAAGTGTGCAATTTCTGTGGAGACAAAACAGTCCCAGCAGTGATGACAGAACTGGGTCTGCTTTGGGAGAGGAATTTCTCCCCTGGAGAGTACAACCTACTGCAACCAGTTTCCCACAGTTGAGAACTTTACTGGCACTAATGTGTTATCACTAAAACCAGGATTAATTTTTTTTTCTTCTTTTTTCAAGATTAAATTTCTTTATCTAAAAGGTGACTTTGGTTACCCCATGAACCCTATCACGTTCAATTGGGATATCCTTAGTATAACAGAAAACAAAATTAGATAATTCATCATCTGAATTAAATGAAACTCCATATTAGTATGTAATATAACAAAATTCCTTTTAAAACTTTCATAAAAGGTGATCAAGTGCTGCATTTTAATTTAATTGGGTGCGATGAATTCTTACACATATTAGGCTGTAAAATTTTAAATTACATTTTTTTGTAAAAGGTGTTCAGCTACAGTTTTATTGCTATGTAAATTCTCAAAACAATGTTGTTAAACTCTCCCTTATTAATATATGCGTGCGGTGGTGTGACACTGGACTCTGCATACCTTGTTCTTCCGTTCCTAGATGTCTGTTTATAGTCAGAAGTATTAGGAAAATAGTACTAGCAGCTGTCAACAGGGTCTTGATAAGAAGATTATCATGCGTTAACTTTAAAGAGTTAGGAATGTATAATTCATGGCTACTTGATGGATTTTGCAAATGTCCCAGTTGTACAGAGTTGCTAATCGGTATGACATGATGGAAAACAAAGCTTGGAAATGCTATCATTTAGGTTTGTGGCAATCAAGAAACTGCTGTTTTAATGCAACTTTTTTGTTTGATGTTTAGGAGAAAATCTTAGTCCTGTATTAAAAACTCTAAACTGTCTGGGCTTCTTATAAATATTAATTTACCAAGCACACAGAAGTCTGTGACATTTCCTTCAGAAGAAAGGATTAGCTTTAATTTTGCACATTGAAGTGAATCACTATACATTGGCTTCTGTAGCTCTGTATGTCATAAATTTTCTTTTAATATGCCACATCTTTATCAACACACTAAGGCAGTGTAGGAAATAGGTGCATCTAATTTGCCAGAGTGAGTTCAGCCATCGTTTTCTTAATAAATGATTTAGTTCACTGTTAGCATGTAATGACTTGAGCGACATTTTATAGGCTGTTGTATATTTTCAGTCCTGACATTTTAAAAAGCCACAGTTCTTATCTGTGACATGTCTGTGTACTGATGCATGGGCTCTTTACTGCTTTTGTAATATTTATATAAAATTTATTGGCAGTAGCTGCTGTTACCCAGTGCCTCTGTTTTGTAAGGTCCGTGTATCTCTCCACACTGACTGAGCTGTTCAGAGGGGGTTTGGAACTTTCTGGGCATTTTGCCACTACTTCTGTCCGAACTTTGTCTGCATTTGTATCAGCTGCTTTAGTTAATGGTTGCTCGCTTGATGTTAACATGCTGATTTACACTATAATTAAGAATGAGTAGGAGTTTATAAGGGAACTCAGAGCTCCTAAGTAACACAAAAATAATGCTGTTTTAAATAAATTTCTAGAGATAATTGAGTGTAAATATTAGAATATCAAACAGCTTGTAGTCCGCCTCTTTTGATGGAAAGCCTTATAATGAGTGTATAGGGTGGCTGTTGTTCAGCATGTTATGTGGTAGCTGTGTTTGTATCACATCTTTTAGTGGAGAGACCTCACTTCCCATGACTGTTTCATATGTTTTGATGCAAGTTGTGACAGATTATAAACCCACACACTGGGTTGTGTAATGTAGATACCTCATGTTTGCCATCTGATACCTTACATAAAAGCAGAGCTGTGTTGTCAGTCAGAATACCCTACATTTCTCTGTGAAATAAAATGGCAGTTTAGCAAATGAAGATACAAGGTGAAGGAAGAAGGTACTTAGGGAAAAAATTCTTTCTCCTCACCTGTCTCTTGGTTAAGAAAAGTAAATCCCAGCAGATGCAAAATACAACCCAGAGAATGCTCTTCAGCTCTGCCTAAACTTCTGGTGATTTATCTGTAACAAAGCTCCTGCCAAGCAAAACATTCAGTTGGAGGGTATCAGCTTCTTGCAACCAATAAAGACAAAACATGGACAGACAAATTAATTTGGGAGCAAGTGAGCTCTTTCCCACTGGTCTCTTTTCCAGTGGTGTAGCTGTTGGTAACTGAAGTCGTTGCTGACTGTGATACACTGCCATAAGTGAAACAGTAGTTCCTTAAGGCTGGTTTTGGCTTGTGTGTGCAGTGAGGGCTGGAGCAATGAATGTGCAGGTAATTTTTTCTGTTACCAAACAAATTACATCATCCAAATTCTTTATTAGTTATTTTAATGCCAGAAATGCCAGACAAAAAGTCATTTGAGTGACAGAAAGAGCCAAAGAAAAAGGCTTTCAATTCATGCCCTTGGCAAGATTTTGCAGTGCATGCTTATAGTAGTATTTCAGCTGAATTGAAAAGTGGTCTGCTTGTCTATCCCCACCATTTGATTGTCTCATTTCTTTTGAGCTACACTACTTCCCTCACACTTGGCAGCGTTAATTGCACCAGTTTCTGTGCAGAGGTGAAGGCTCTGCTCTGTGCCCCACAATGTATTTCAGTCTGATTTGTGTAATGTTGGCTCCCTATCACTGATAATGAGACTAGCACAGTGTGAGCCAAAGGCCAAGCAAGTTTCGTGGAGTTACCGTGCTGTACCTGTCTGAAGTCTGCCCCTCACACAGCTGACTGCCCAGGACGCCTTTTCCAGAACTTGCTTGCACATTCAGAAGCTTTTTGAGTAAGGGACCAAGGAGGTGTGAGGACTGGATTACCAGCTTAGTTCAGGCTTAGTTGATGATGCAAAGTAAGACATTAGGAAAAAGGAATGATGGAACGGGTTGGGACAGTACTTTTCATCATGGTGTTGGTGTTAAAATATTGATCTATTGGCAATGCACGCATTTGTAATGGTGCACCATCAAAATTTGTCCGTAAGCATTCCTTTAGTCCAATAAGCTACTCACATTCTTACCATGTTGGAAAGTTTTAATAATGAATTATGTTTACTGGAGTAGGACAAGAATGAAGTGTGGTTGGGATGGAATTGTGGAACTGACTGGCAAGAAATGGTTTTGCTGAGAGATGCTTTATTTTCCCAGACGTTTTTGCAGTGTCAGTGCCTTGATGTTCTGTTAAGTTCCTTGTTCTGAAAATATTTATCTTAATTAGTTATTATAGCTAGAGACTAATTGTCTAATTTCTTTTTTTTAAAGTAATTTCTTGGCGAGCGAACATAAAACCACTCAGTCTTTAACAGCGTGACTGGGATAATTAGTTACAAGTGAGAGATAACAAGCAATCTGAAAAGGCATTACAGGGTTTTCTCCACCTTTCTCATCTGAGAGCTGTAAGATACTTGATTAAAATCAGCAATAAAAGTATATCACTGGAATGAAGCAGCACCTCTGTAATGAAGCGCAGGTGTGTCATTAAATATAATGTGGTCCAAGCTGGTGGGTGTCCCCCCTTCTCTGATTACAGATTATCAAATGGACAGCAACCATGGGCTGGAAAGGGTACTTTGCAGTGTAGCCCTGAGCCCTTAGCAATCTCCAGGCTTCCCAGGATTTGGGGCTGGAGCTCTCGGCTGGCATCAGCCCATATAAACCAACTCAGTTTCCAAAGGCAGTTGGACTGCACCCATGTGAATGCAGATCATCTGGTCCAAGTGTTTGCCATCACCCAGACAGCACATTAGGGACTGTCACTGGTTCAACAAATATTGTGCTCAGAGAATGAAATTAAACAAGTGGATTTTATCAAAAAGACAAGTAGTATTTTTTCTTGATAATCAGCACTAAATTTCAGGCTATACAGCTGTGCTTATCACTAGAAGACCACTAGTGTGGGTGAGTCTGATCGCTCACTGATAGTTTACATACACATTTTTGACATCTTGTGAAATAGGCAAATGCCATTTTTTCCCAGAAAATGTGATAAAGATTCAACAGCCCACAGCGAATGCTATGGTGAAACTGAGTCTTACTGAGAATGTCCCAAGCCTTAGGTAGCTTCTCTTCTTGACTCTGAATCAACAATAACAAAAATACAGGTAGAAAAGGAGGAAGGGAGAATCATAGGAAAGATTCTCTCCAGTAGTTTTTGTCTGCTCCAGGTGCCACTAAATGTAAATATTTGTTTCTGGCTTAAAAATGGGGAATAATTTAATAAAATGCATAAAATTAGTTTACTTAGAGGAAATAGTCATAGTATTTTTATGAGGCAAAAGCTAAAAGAAATTAGGCTTCAAAGAAACCCTCCTTTTACACCAAGAGATGTGGAATCTTGTTTTAGCACCTCTTTGGTTACAGTGGGCCTGCAGGGTTAAAGTGTTGTTTGTTGCTTACCATTCACATGTTTCTTTGGCCTTACTGCTTCTGCCAGGCAGAGGAGGAGCAGTGAGGAGCGCTCTGATGATGGAGCCATGTGCCAGGCTGGCGGTGGGAGGGTAGTGCCGTGTCTGCTTTATGGGGAAACTTTAGCCTGAGTGGAACCCAGCAAAGGGGATGTGCAGGAATCAGCTCCTTGAAATGTTCTTGGTCTCAGAAAGAGAGTAGGAGGCTGGGAATCCAAGACAAAGGATCCTGCTTTAAGATTAGCTGCAAGAGAAATTGCTAAGATAAGAAATGCAGTAATGGGAATGCTGCATGAAGCTCAAACAAAAAATTAGATGTTGAAAAGCGTTGAGTTCTTTCTGGTGAATTCAAAGGTGAATGCCTTCCTCCCCTGCTTTCTCTCACTTCCTGCTGCTGGAAGAAAAAGTGTCAAACAGGATGAGATGTGTCTGTGGAGCCACAGTTGACATTTTTAGAGCCACTAGATGGCATTTAGACCTGGATGACTGAAAAATACTGTGGTGTATGCTTATGAGGAAAACATGTTTGGCTTTAAATCTATGAATTAATGGGGAATTAAATACATATAGGATTGAATTCTAAGTTTAGAAATGCATGATATATGCACATATGGGTGGCACTGGGACAGAAATCAAGAGGATTGGAATAGCTAATTAGTTAAACAAGCTCCTTTTATGAAGTTTACTTTCTCTACTCCAGCTCTCTGAGATTTCAGGTGATGGTGGAATAGATGTCAAAGATAACACTTTTTTCTAAGTCAATATGACTCGAGAAGGGGAACCAAAGGAGACATACAACTAATAGATTTCCATTATATCATATATATCCATATAACATATAAATGTTATCAATTATTGAAAAATAATCAGCTCCTCCTACTTCCCCTAGATGGAATAAAAATGTTATTTTTTTTTCTCTGACAGACTTATCACTGAACCAAGGGAGAATTTCCATCTTAAAGCCACTGCAAGAAAGGAACACTACAAAAGGTACTGTGTTTCTGCAGTTGTTCAAGTCTCTCGAGTATCTTGCTGCTTTGTCATTATGTATATTCTGAAATCATTATTCTTTTATTAAATTGCCTTTACAACTCTCAGAAATTCCTTAGTTTGCATGCTACTGAAGGCCTACTAAAATTTGTTTAAAATAGTGGTAGAATGGTTGAACAACAGAAAGAAGGGAATACCTATGATATATCTTAAAACTGGAGCTAGGACAGGAAACCCCACAATCGTTCATTGTGTTGAGAGCTGAGCTGCTGGCAAAGTGATAGCTGAGGGAAACAAGGATGACAGTTTTCTCTTTTGTGACTTCATGCCATCTCTGATCCATGTCTTCCTTCTTCTATTACCATGCAAGTCCTCATTTAGCTTCATTCTACCCCTGACAGAGCAGGGTATGTCTCTGACTATGCAACTTCTTTCTATGGCCACATTTTCAGTAGGTGAACCCTAAGCATTCACTCTGTCCTGTTCTCCACTCATGCTCATGTTTTCCTAAGTTTTTTCCTGTCCCTGAACAAGCCAAATAAAAGGCTGTGATCTGTGTCTGGCATCCCACCCCTTTCTGCAGTAAGGCTTAGACTCCTAAGATGTGTCTTCCTCTCTCCGTTGCCTCCATGCCAACCATGTCTTAACCGTTCTTCAGATCAAAAGGCTAGTCCTCTGGGTGGTTAGAGAATGACAATAAACATTTTCAGCTGCTCTGAATTCACCTCAATACTTTGGTGTGTCTGTTTTAAATCTGGGGACTTGATAGGGATTAATGGGTTTAAATATAAGAGTACTGTGTTGTTTATTTTCCTGCAGTGTTGCTCCCTTCTGTATACTGCTTTATTTTTCTCATTGTAAGGTGGATTGTAGTTTTAGCCTAGCATTCTTCAAAAATAATCCTCTGAATAACAGATATCACGTTACTGATTTTTATAAAGTTTTTTCCATTTTCATTTGATTGTTTTTAGATTAAACATTGTTCCTTTTATATATGTCAAACCAAAAGGTTTTATTGAAAGTAAATAGCCCATTTAAACTTCCAAAGCCGTTTGTAGGAAAGAGTCTCAGCAGAGTTTACGTTATATTTACTGTCTGAGTTGTTTGGTACTTACCTCTGTTCTTTTCATAGTTTTAATGAGATGAGTTAAAAGTGTTTATTATAGCTGAAATACATTCCTGTTTATACAGTGCAGGATTTTAATTTTGATGTAATAGAGGGAATTTGCTTTAAACATTTGAAGTGGTTAGGCAGTTAAAGCAAAATTATTAGTAGAAAAGTTACTAAGAAAGGATGTTTGAAAAGCAAGTTGGTTCTTGAAGTACATCCTTACAGATCTGGAAGAAATATTTCTGCTTTCAAGTAACCATAATCAGGCATTAGTGATAATTGTGTTCCTGGAAATAAGAAATACTCTTGATGGACGATACAAGCTACAAAAAGCATTAAGATTTAGTTAAAGATACAAATGCGAGACGGGCTTGGAAGGGGTGAGGTCAGTTTAACTATAGCTGTCTGGAAGAAAATGGTCTGTCCAAAAGGCAGTTTAGGTGACCCCCTAAATCCAGTACTTTCCCCAGTTCCTGCTGGTTTTCAGGTCAGGGTCAACCTCAGCACAGAAGATGTTGTTTAAATGGGGTAGTTGTTTGATCAACATGGAGTCTTATGAGGTGTTCAGATTCAGAACAGGTTTTCCATGAGAGAAAAGAGGGACAGGGAGAAGGGGGAATCTCTGGAGGTGTGTTAGGGTGTTGGTGTGTTGCCTATTCCAAGGCTGTGGTGATCCCTGCCAGACTTTGAGCTGCATCCAGAGCTGAAGGGCGACTCTGTATCCCTGTGCTGGGCTGCCCCCCCCTCCCCCCCGGGATGTTGATTGATAGCAAGTGGTTTGATGTGCCTGTGGAGCCACTAATGGAAGAAACTTGCATAAAAATATCCCAGTCTGATACGAGAAACAGTCAAATTATTCTTGCTGAAGTTTTCCTAAAAGAGAAATTCAGCCTGAAGGGAAGATCTACCAGGGAAAACTTCATCCCAAATGTTAAAATTTTGATAAAGCTACAAACCAATGGATAAAAAGCTCTTATAATAAGGACATGAATCTCAGCTGTGAAAATTGCCACTTGCAATTGGGATGTAATAAAAATAAGTTTTGATCAATGTATGAATGTAACGCTTGGCAGTGTAAACACAGAGCTGCCTTTCTGTTTCATGCAAAGGAAGGGCTAAATGAGTAAAGAATGCTTGAGTCTGGGCTAATCAATAGGGTTACTATGGCACCTTGATTTACCCAGTGATATGAACCAGGCATGTCCTGAATATTACTCTCTGAGGGCTACTTAGGCTGTCAGTTTAACCCCACAGAAGCCAATATTGGTTAATAGAAAATGCTTCTCAGGGATGCGGTTTCTGCCTTGAAGGTTCAGCAATGCCTTGTACTTGGAAAGAGAGGAGGTGAACTGGCAGTTCTTGTGACATTGATTCTGCCCCTCAACCAGGCACTGCTTCACTGAAGCAGGATGTTTTTGCAATGCATATCAAAGATTATTTTGTTGAGAGGTGCTGCATGCCAAAATGCATCATTATAGAATGATAACTTTCTCCAAGACTCCAAGCCATTAAAATGTATCTGTTTTTCCTGCCTTTATATGTTTATGCATAAATCAAATAATTATTCAAGACATCAGATGAGTTAAATACTTTTATTTTGCTCAGAAATTATTTATTAGTTCTCAAATGCATGTTTGCCTTCTAATTCTAAAAAGCTGTGGCGTTAATCAGCATGGACCTGGACTGCATACTAAACTTACAAGGGTAAGATGAACTTGGATTGCATTATAAATTTACAAATGCTGAAACAGTGAAGGGTCTGCTCTGCCCACACCATTGCAGAAAGTAGATCGATAGTTTTAGTCTAACAGAGTACGTTTCCTTAGTGCCTCAGGCTTCCAAACATAGCTTGGTGAAAAAAAAAAAATACTGGATTTGGAATGAGACAGATGTTACTGAGGAGAATTAG
The DNA here is from genome assembly GCA_013396655.1 of Campylorhamphus procurvoides. Lineage (NCBI taxonomy): Eukaryota > Metazoa > Chordata > Aves > Passeriformes > Dendrocolaptidae > Campylorhamphus > Campylorhamphus procurvoides. Next base: position 624,698 of record WBMV01016874.1, on the reverse strand, counting down.
AGGTAGTGGGCCTCATTCTGTTTCTTTCCTCTCTTTGTATTGCTTTAATCTCCCCTTCATTGATACTGTTCCTGATTTAAAGCATTGTAAGGTTGAAATCTGATTGTGTTTAATGAGAGAGATTGAAATATGGGAGAGTAATGCAGTAGGAAAGGTTGGTAAACAGCTAATAAAATTAATGTGATTTAGTAGCTTCAAGAATTAAACATGACTATTGACATTGTGTTCTTTCCTGTTTATACCGATGTTTTCAGCTCCCTGCTGGAGCAGTGGAGCAGCCACACAACCCACTAGATATGGCTGTGAGAGGTAAACAAGACACATGCTCTGGAAAGCAGCTGTGGGGTTTTGTTTTTTTTTTTTTCTCCTGAAAGCAGGTCAAAAACCACAGGGAAGATGCTAACTGAACACTTCAAATCTGTGAATTTTTTTCCTAGCAGTATGGGTTTATTTAGTGGCATAAAATGCTGTGGGAGATAGTAAGTATTTGATTCAGATGGGTTAAAGGATCTCTTTCCTTTTGATGCATTTATTTGCATTAATCTTAAAAGTAGTAATTGCAAATGCCCCCATAAACCCCAAGACTGTAGGTCTAGAATTAAAAAGCATTCGTTATAACCCAGGAAAGTAGCTGTGCAGTTTTATTAGCCTTTCTTCTACTGTAATCTATGGATCTCATTTAGCTGCATGCAGCCCTGTTCTTCTGAAACATAAAAGGAAGGAAATCTCTCAATAGCCTAAAATCAAATTATCTCTCTGTGTTAACCTACATGTAAAACACGCAAGCCCACTTCTTTAAAGGAAAATAGTTTTGCTGATAACAAAGCTAGACTGTGTGCTTTGGATACTAGAATTAAGTGGATTTTTGTGTATGTGTACAGAGTGCTATTTATAGCATCAATTAACTCCTCATGGTCGGGATAAGTCATTTGACACATCTGTTGCTGAGCTTAAACACTCACTGTTCCGTGGGGTCACAGTCGGGTGTTTGTCCCTTCACATTTTGAGAGGAGAGGAACAATTTTCTACCTAATGGCTCTTAGTTTAAACATGCTGCCTAAATATGGTGCCTAAATACACATTCTGCTGGTGCCTGGTGGGGGCACTTGGCATGGGTGGATCAGGCTGCCTGACTGCAGAGCTGACCTCGGCTGTGCCGCTTCCCATTTTATTATTTATCTGTTTGATGGCAGCACAATAGTTAGCTTTTATGAAAGAGTTATGAGCATCTGCAGGATTTTCCAGCCTTTCTGTAATATTTCAGTGACTCTGCTTTGCCAGTGAGAAACTGGCCTGGCTATGGAAATTGCCCACTGCCTCTTGTTCCTGCATCAATACAAGGTTGTTCTCAGCTGTAGTTCCCCACACATAGCCAGTTTCAGACACGTTCCTGTCAGTAGCCTTTTTCTTAAAATGGAAGCCCTTTTACCAAGACTCAAAACACGTAGAAGCCAAGAAAAATGAGAATTCTTGTATATTGTTTGATGAAATCTTTTAAGTATTCTCTGGAAGTAATTGCATGAAGTTATAACAGTTCATATTTGGCTTGTTTGTGGCCAAGTTGGATTGTATCTTAATGAAGCCAAGATTTAAAATACATGGGAAAGAACAAGGGAGTGGAGTTATGAACTCAGCTGCTTTTGATCTTTATCTTTTTCTCTTTCTTGCTGAAATAGCCTTGTTCTAAGAACACATGTATTGATTTTGGGTGACTCTGCTTGCAAGGCGGGCTCTACAGAAAGGAAGTCTTTCTGCTGAAAATGAGCTCTGGCCCAGTCCATCCACATAGCCCTGGGCAGACAGCAGTGCCTGGGTAGTTAATTTAAGGCCTGCCATTATCTAACAGTCACATAAACAAAAGGGTTTTTCCCTTGCTGCTTGGAAGACATTATTCTAGTAAATGATTATAGTGGAATTTTCTGCTCAATACAGACTTGGACAGGTCTGTCCCTTTCTACTCACAGCAGTGGCTGAAGTGTCAGGTGGGGTGAGAATCACACTGGGGTCAGGGAACTGGGGAAGCTCCCTACATGGCACTCCTGCTAAAAGCAGTGTGAGAATACTTGGAAACCTGAATATCCATGAATCAGAAAGGGAACACAAAGAGCAATCCATTTTTAAGCAGAACTCCTTATTGATTTCAGTAGGGGAGACCTTTGAAAAATCAATGGCATGCAGCAGCTTTAGTATGCAAGGACATGTGTTCTGAGGTGGTAAAGTGATCGGCCTATGAACTAATCAAGGTGGTAGCAATCATGTTTGGCAAGTTCCCATGCAGAAGAAAAGGTGTCAGAGGTTTGAGAAGCAGCAAATTTACTATTCATATTCCAAGAGAGATTGCAAGTATGATCTTGTTCATTCTACTTTTAATTTTCAAGTTACATTTTATTTCTATAGGAAAACAAAATATAAAGGAAAATATAAACGTTTCTGGTGATATGTAAACGTAGGCCTGATTGTTGTAGTGTACAGTTTTAAGCAAATTGGAATTGCTGAAATCATTAAATAGTCTGAATGTTTTCCATGAGATTGGTGCACAGCATTCAGCTCAGCTGGTTACTTCAGACTTGGCTTCTTGATATGGGGATGAAAGTGCTGTCTTCCAAATGCTACCCAACCACAGTGCCTAAGTGGAAATCATGTGAAACGGATTCTATGCAGAGAATGAGGTATTAACGATGCTAATATTTTCATGGCAATGGCTGAGATGGCAGAATTAACACCTACTGAGATAGAACAGTAGCAAGGGATTCAAATGGCCACATTCAAACCCAGCAACCTCCTGCTGAAGGCAGAATTCAGCCAATCTCTGCCTTTGGTGTTCTGGTATTTACAAGACTTTTACAAATACTGTTCCACCTAGACAGTCACTTGTAAATGTATGAGGATTGTTTGTTTACACACAGAACTTACAGTGCAGTGTGAATTTATGGACTATCACATCCCCCATTAATCCTTAGTGTGGACACTTTAGTAGGTGTGAAGTAACGTGATGCCATTTTGCTGTGCTGTTTTATGCTTAATTAACACAAACACTGATCTCTGAAGGAAGTGTGGCATAATGAGCTGTCTGTGATGGAGGAGTTCAGCTCCTCACTGTAGACAAGTCCTTTGGTGCCAGAGACCAAGAGCTCTGCTTCACAGAGGTGCTGCCACACTGTTCTGCTCTATAAATGACAAATTTCAAGAAGAAATGAATTTTTTTTTACATTGGGTAAGAGTAATCATAGGCTAAAACATTTACTTTAAAAATTGCCCTTGTAAAAATATTTCAATTTGAACTTCAGAGCACTAAACTGAATTATTTATGCTATTATATGTATGCAGTTGTGAGAAAGGTGTTCTATATTGCTCTAATTTATTTTCCTTTCCATTTGGGAATACAGTATAGAAATTGAAATGTACATTATTAGGGAAATAGAGCTACAATATAATTAAAGCTGTGCAGACACACTGTATCATCAAGCCCTAAAAACAGTGCATGAAATTTTGGGAGGAAGACCTGAAAAATTCCTAGTATCAAACTGCAGAAGCGAGGAATCTTTGCTGAAGGGAAACTGTAGAAAGATAATTGCTGTAATTTAAATCTGCACTGGTTAATATATAGAGCGGTTGTGTTGGATACAAGAAAATTCTGTATTCTTTTTTTACTGAGAACTGTATCTTTTCTAAGATGCTATAATATGATTGCAGTGCTTTTAACTAAGAGGTTAATTAAAAGTATTAATTTTTAAATGGGCTGGGATCCATTATGTAAGATTGGAGATGCTGTGGTGCTGCTGATCAGAGCTGGTTCTGTAGTGCGTGAAGTGTTGAACTTGTGTGTACAAAGATGCGTCTGGATTCTTTTGTTGATGTTGCTAAACCCAGATCATAGTATGGTATTCTGCACATTTATTTGCAGAATTTATTTATTTCTACAAAATGATTGCTGCTGGATGATCAGATGAAGCTCCTGACTGATGTAAACCCTCAAGTATTGCATGTTGACTTTTTTTTCTGGCCTCATAGAATTGGTGAGCTTCAGCATTCATTGCTATGTCCTTAAGATCCAAAGTTCCTCTCAGGGAGTTTTCCTTCTACCATTTCCTCTGCTCTTGTTCATTCCCTAGTTTAAACCTTGTTTCACAGACTGCCTCTGTCCAAAGGAACAAAAAAAACCCTGACCAGCTTTTTTCTTGTTTCCTTTGACACCAACACAGTATGTCTGTCTGTGCCTATGAGAGAACTATATTGAAATAGCTTTCTTTGTGAATTCCTCATTGCTATTCATTGGTGGAGGTTGCCGCGTAAGGGTCAAATTAGAGCTCAGTCAACCAGAGGAGCAAGAGGACCCAGGCTCAAGATAGATTTCAGCATAAAGTCTGAGAAGCAGTTTATTTCAGATGTGTTACATGTATTTTTTTAATATATATATATAAATATATAATTTTTTTCAAAGGTGTTACTCTTTTGTCTGTAGAAACTGAATTACACTTAATTTATTCCCTCTGGTCATTTACTTGAGAATTAGTCTTTCACTCTGCCTCCTGACTTTCATCTTTGTGCATATCTTTGCATAGCTTTGTTACATGTAGTAAGTTTTGAGCATAAATTTCCTTCTGTTAGTTTAAGAAAAAATTACTTTTCTGGCATGATGGTTCCATGGCCTTTGAGGTTGAATCCATGCAAAGAAAGGATCATATTTCTGGCAATTTGGCTGAAACACAAGAAATTCTGTTTATGCTGGCTTTGGGAAGGCAGACAGTACCTGGTCAAGCATAAAATCTGCTGGGGCAACATTCCTCTCTGAAAATGTTCTAAAACATTTGAACCAGCAGTGTGAGTTTGTACTGGCTCTGCATTTCATGCCATGTGGTTGCAACATTTTTGATGTGGTAGTAGCATAAGACTGGTTGTGCTGCCTCACAGAACCATGCCTTTGCCACATGGATTGTTCTGTGCATTCTCCAACAAAAACAGGGACTAAATTGGCAGTCACTGACCTAGAGAAGTTTTGGTGCTAAGTGTTTTAAGACAAAATAATAGATCAGAGATTTACAGAGCTGCACAGCAACCTGATATCCCAAAAGCTTCTTTCTGTTTGGTTTCGTAGAGGATCAGATTTACAGAGAGTAGAACAAAGAAAGTGGCTGTCAGTTATTGTGCAGTGGGCACCTTTTGGAAATTAATGTCCCCTTTCTAGCAGTGATTTTGAGCCATTTGGAGCTTGTACATCTGACATGGGGCCTAAAGTTTCATGCCCAAATAGAAGTTCTCATTTCTGAGAGCACAGTGTTAGGTTTCTGTGTTTTAAATTGTCTGGCTACAATATCCAGTTTTGCAACATTCAGTCATCCTCATTCTAGTCTGGAGTTTTCCCTGGTTTAGGACATTAACAGTAAATCTCACAGGAGCATATAAGTATTGATAACAAATCAAATTAACTGGGGTGGTTTTGTTTTCCATATGAATCTCAGGATTGGCTTCTCTGAATATTGTTTCTTTTTCTTCCAAGTTAAGAGAAAAACAGTGTAATAAATAATTTCTATAACACAGTGAGAAGAACTTGGGAGATGACTGTACAGAAGAGGTTGTAATACCTTATTAACTAACTGTCTTCTCTTTCCTCTCTTGTAGCTGGTTCTGCTTGAGGCTGCTCTCCAGCTTTATCTGTACTGTTCTAGGCTTAGTGGGTGATGTCACAGCAGCTCTAACCCTCAGACCCTGGTACCTCTCTAGGTGTGTATGGCTTAGTTTTCTCTGCATGCTTTCTGGTGTTGCATGGAGGGCAACAGTCATGTTATGCTACTCATCTCCTGTGGCACTTCAGGCTCAAAATGTCATCAGCATGCATTACGCTTTGGGTCCATAGATATCCTAAGCCCAGCTTTGCTTTTATTCTGGTGGTTTTCTTCCCTGTGGAAGCACAGAACTGCTGCTTCCATGCATGCTCACAGGCCTTTATGTTTGCCCCTCCAGCAGTTTGCCTGCTGTTGCTGTATGTACAAGCTTCTTGTCAGTCACCATAGTGCCACCTCTTGCCAGCAGGGCTGAGTAGGTTTGAACTGGGCTGGGATAGAGCAGTAGTGAGACAGCTGTGCTCAGCATTCAGTGTTGGACCCAAAGAATCTCCTGTGTCCTGAGAGCCACTTCCTCTCCTGCGGAGAGAAGGCTCTGTAGTGTTCTGTAGCTGACTGGTGGACACTGCTCTTTCCAAACTCAGCTCACTCAAGTACCTGATTGCCTTAGGAAGGCAGAATACTTTGAAAAGTGCAGGGGATTTGAGGTGCTCCAGCACTGTTAGGATTTAGGTACTCAAATCTCACAGAACTTTGACCCCTCTTAATCTGAAGGGCTCTTTAAAAACTCTTGACTATATTAGCAAAATTAGTGTGCAGACTTGACTCACTGTTTTTTGTGGAGTACCAAGTGACCACAGTCGTGGCAGTGTTTCCAAGAGCCCCAGACTTGGGTGTGAACTTGGGACTCCTGTTTTGGCCCTTTGCACTGGGATGATTCTCATCCTTATTGAGCACTCAAGCTGTATTGACTTAGAAGAGGCCTTTCAATCCATCAGTTTTCATAGGAACAGTCAGAAAGAGCAGATCCTCTTTGCTCTTACACTAATGCAACACTAATATATTTAGAGTCACGTAGGCAGGAGGGAGAGATTTGCTACTGTCAGCATAGCCTTTGACACTCTGTAGGCAACTGTTTGCTGTGTTTAGAAATGCAGCCTAAGGAATAATTTTTACCTGGCTGCCATAGGTCTCATATTTTCATTTATTGATACCCTTTCAATGCACTTTAATTTATTTACAAATGGTAGCAAATTGTAAGTGGTACCCCAAGTAACTGACTCATGAGTCAGTACTTTCATTTTTCTTCTCTGGTCTAGACTGCTGATAATGTAAATTGTTGAAACCCTGGGTAAATAATTAGAAGTGCAATCAACAGCAAGCAAGTATTTATCTGCTAATAAAACATTTGAAATGCAGAAGTCTGTCTTTGTCCAACATTTCTTAAAAGGCAGTTATTGGTCCTGCTGCTGCTTCTGCATAGCAATTAGGATTTTTATGGTCACTAATTGTACATCTGAAAATTTATGCAGTTTATTTTCTGCCTGTGTTTTTCTTTGCACTGAGAAAAGAAGCACAATATTTATGGTTGTAAGGAGGTTAACACTATATTTTCTGCAGGGCAATATCTCTAGAGATTTGTACCATTTATAGAACCCAAATTTTCTACATTTTCTTGCATGACATCAAGGTCTTATATCTCATTAAGGATTTTCTGAATGGGATCTCTGTCACATTCTCAGAATATGACTTGAAAGTTCTATATCAGCTCAGTCATCTATTGATGGTTATTATTAAAGCTGTAACTGCTTCAGAAGAGGGGCTTCTAGATTTTTCATGCACTGCTAGTAATGCCTTTCCTTAGAACAGACACTTGCATTATATATTCTAAAGGGAACCCGCTTCTTTTAAATTTACTGTAGGTTACATCTTGTCATCTTCCTACATCCCTAGTGGGTTCACTTTTTGAAATCCGTCCATAGAAATGTCCAGCCTCTGGAACTCCCAAAAGATGACTTCTGCACTGTATCATGGCTGCATGGTTGAATTCCCTGGAAGATGGGCCCCTGCAGGGAGTGAGTGAGGAAACCTGAGTTCCCTCTTTGCAGCATCTCTAAGGACTTTGTCCTCATTCATGAATCCCTGACCCATCTGGACTCTTTTCTTGGGCCTGGAGCATCCCCCTCCCTGAGGTGCATTGGGATGTGTGGCAGTCAGGCTGTTCCTCTGCTCCAGCATGAGGGCAGTGATAATTAGTAACCCAAGAGCTGTCTCTAAGAATATATAGTTAGAAATGCCCCCCCCCATGTATGTGTTTCCCAAAATATGATTAGTGCCTGAGTCTGTGAAGTCCCACTTGTTTCACACTCCAAGGAGTCTGTGAGCATGTCTGTACTCCTGGGAGGAAAGACAACAAACAGAGCTGTCTCCATCTGTGCAAAAGCTGGGAAGCACAAAGCAGAAACATGCAAGTTGGCTGCACACAACCCAGCTGAGGTCCGGAAAGCCTGGCTGTGTTGGTGTGTAACTGTGCCAGGCTAAATCATGCTGAGAGGGAGCAGGTGAGTCTTCCTATGATTTCCCATGAATCACTCTGTCCTTTTAGATGGTTGTGATTCTCCTTTGCAGAAACCAATGTGGTCTCTGAAGGTTTTATAGACTTTTAATAATATAGTGGAAGGTCTCAGAAGCTGACAGCTTGGTCTGTATTTGACTAGTTTGTGACATCTGGAGAACCCTTTGGTGGTTTTTGGTTTTCTTTCAGAATCTAAATAGAACCTAAATCAATGCATAAATGAGAAGAGTCACTTCTGCTTCCTGGTCTGCAAAAGTGAAAGGCTCAAGTCATGGTTATATGAATGCTATGAGATTAATACATGGAAATCCTTACACTGTTCCCATTGTGATTTCATATTAACACCAATTCCTTCACCAACTCTCACAGAGTTAACAGTGAACACAAAGCTACTGGTAGGTTATTTCCCATGAAATCAAGGTGTATGTCATTGGGTTTGGGTTTGTTACTTCTGCCCCAGTATCTTTTGGACCTCTTGGGTGATTTCAACCATATGTGACAAAAGAAAGGACACCTCAGGCCTAGTTAGAAGTTTCCAGCAAACTGTTGAAATATTACCTACTAATATTCCTCTTTTGGGAACATAAGAGCATAGGAACATGTCGTCACTAGCTACCAAAGAATCTTCACAGGAGAAGGATCTGATAAATGTAACAGTCATGGAAAACGCATCAGTCAGGGGCATGCATCATCTAAAGGCACTGAACGATGAATTGCAAAGCATCAGGAAACCAGGGTTTGGAACTATCTGTGCTCATGGAAATCCTTGTTGATAGATGGAAAACAGAGAATCTTTGGCAGCACATCAAGGGGCAGTTTCTCAGAACTTAACTCTCAGCGCAGAATATGAACAGTTTTTGAATTATAGGAGCTCAAGAAGGTTCTGCCTCTGCTCACCTCAGAGTTGCTTGAAGTAGTCCACTAGTAAACTGGTTACTTGTTTAACTTTGGTGAAAGGGTTCTGGTGAAACCATCCTTTATGCTTATATTATGTTGCTGATTTCATATTCTTAGGAAAATGTTTAAATGATGTTCATATCACAGATCTGTGGATCATTGGGGAATTTGACTGCATGCACTGTAGGGCTGGAGAAAGGGTTTAAAATGGGATACTTCATAACCCTGCTAGAGAAGACATAAGGCAGAAGATATATCCTATGCAGCTGGTTCCCGAGTTCCTTTTTCTGCATTGAGAGGCAAGCAGTCCTGTGTGTTTTCCATGGAAGATGTTTGATTTTGGCTTTTTCATTTGCATTATTAGTGAACAGCTGCATGAAGGACCGTTTCATTGGCTGAAATCATCAAGCACATTTCAACTGCAATTGCACACTCTGCATTTAAAAATGTTTTCCATATTACAGTGTGCTGCTGTAATTTAAAAATGAAAACTATTTTCAGCTACTGTCTGTTATGTTTGGGCAGGGGGTTGGAAAAAATGGACACAACTGTTTTCTTGTGCCTTGAAGTTTCTGTCCTTAAAAGTGTTAATCTTCTCACTTCTCCTGTTAAAGACAAAAATTCCAGGTGTCTGTACTGAGAATGTTCCTCATTCCCTCCAAAGCCATATTTTTTTTATATGTATTTAAGTACATTATTATTTGCACAGTGAAATTAGCTTTGCAAGAGGGATGAAAACCCTTGTAAGAGCAATTCTAGCAAAAAGATCAAAGGAATTAAATATAAATTCTCTCTATGGTGAGCATATGTTTGGGTTTTTTCTTTTTTGAACAGGAAAGTCTTAGATTAATTACTTCTAATTTAAAATTAAGGTAATAGATGGAAAGATAGAGGCTTTTCAAAGACCACTGCAGTTTGCTTCTTACAGTGAACAGTATTTTAGCAGGGTGACTAACAATGTGCATTTTTATCTTTAACCTCTGACCTGTGCCCTCCCCACCCTTTACCTAACCCCTTTCCACTTGCCCCGGTCAGTTAACAGGCAGGAGCATTTGAAAGCAATCATGGATGACTATGATATCAGGTCTGCTGCCAGCATTTTAGCATCTGTTAAAGAGCAAGAGGCTCGTTTCGAGCGGCTCACCCGAGCACTTGAGGAAGAGCGGCGCAATGTCTCCTTGCAACTCGAGCGTGCCAATCAGCCCGCAGACCGAATGAGCATCTGCAACATTGGCAATGGCCAGCCACTGGCAACCGCCTGGCAGCAGCTCGTACTGCAGGTAACAGCCTGCTCCTTTTACCTTTAGAGTTCACCTGTAGCACAGTTTCCCATTCCAGAAAGTCAGGTGCCTCGTGCGTGTTGTCGGCATTTCATTCCATAGCTTGTCTTCTGATACCCCAGAGTTGCAATGCTTCATTGAGTAATGTGGTAGCTCAGACTTCAGGGCCCTGGCTCAGAAGTTGCTCTTGCTTCCTCTTAGCTCATGGAACCCTTTAAAAATTATGTGCATAATTGAGTATGAACCCTAAACAGAGATCTGCAGGCCCTTGTCTCAGTCTTTGCACTTGTTGTATGGTGATATGCTGGTGACTGAAAAAGAAGGCTGAATCATAATCTCCATAGCACACAAAATTTCCATTAGAAATAGTTGGACTTTGAATAGAGGGAGCAGCATGAAAAGCAGGAATTTCCCTCCTGCGAAGCCTTATTGTTTCTGTAGGGAGAACTTCATAATTTGTTTCTCATGCATAGTGAATTGATAGACTTCATTTTAATGATGCAAACTGGCTTTGTGGGTAGCTTTAGATTTCCAAATATTGTCTTGCTTGATATGCATTCTTTAACTGTTTCAATGTGCAGTGATAAACTACTTAACGTCTCTAAATTACTTCAGCTGGCAAATCCCTCTGACACACAAGGTAAGTCATGCAGAAGCAATAGTACCATTTGTGAAGGTCTGTTTCCTAAGAAGACATTGTTCGATTCAGAAACTTGGGGCTGTGGGGATTCTCCAAGTTGTTTCCCAGTTATACCAGACTGTTTTACAATTATACTTGCATTAAGCTGTATTCAGGCAGCCTTTATGTTGTGTTAGCACCATTTTTCTATTAACAGCTGCCATGTTTTTGTATGTGTAGATGCTCAAATTTGGGACCTCACATGAAAGGAGCAGCCTGCACTGATTAGGCTAGAAGTCTGACGATGGCTGGGAGGAGCTGTAGGCTGTTATCCTCTGATTAGCAGCTGGGCTGGGAGAGGGGAGATGTGCTTACCTATTTTTATAGGAACAGGACAAGTTCACCTTCACTTTTTCTGAATGACTTTGTGCAAAGTGTCTGATGAATAGCTTCAGAATGAAATTTCTTATCCACAAAACTGATGAAGCATGAGTTTTCTGCAGTGTAGTGGCTTAAGGTCTAACCACTTCCAAGAAAACTTAATAAAAGAGTTTTAAGTTACTGGGGCCTACGTGACTCTTATGGAGAAATAGCCCCTGTAAATGACCCCAGACTGGATCTGTGTACACTCAGTTCATTGCCACTGGGTGAGGGGAGCTTTAGTTCATAAATGAGTAGCTTGTATATGAAATAAAATGGTTGAATAGCTAAATATGCACAGTTAAGAATTAATGTAAGGTTATTTGTATGAATTTTCATTAAATATACTGAGGGCCAAATTCCTCCCTGACTTACTAGAATTAAATAGTGTTTAAATGAAGGATGAAAGCTGTACATTCAGCCTTATGCAGAATATATAATGATTTCATCTCTAGTATTCTATATTGCAGCTCATTGTGAAGAGGACACAAAGCATTAGGCACTCTGTGTCTGCAAGGATTGCTCAGGCACAGTGGTGGAGTACAACTCTCTGGAGCTGTGCTTCAGTGAGGACTGGCTGTTTGTTGTCATGAATATTGCAAAAGTAGTAGCTTTTGCATTTGGAAGTTGCATGGTGATTGTACATAATCTAGTTATGGAGGAGAATTTGGACCAAAAAAATGAGGGTTAACTCCATTTTATGAGAATGCCAAATAATCTTTAGTGATCTTCACAACGAGCCATCAGTTTTCCATGTTGTTTGCTTGTCGAAGTGGAATATGCCAAAGGGATTTGTTAGGCAAGGATGTATAGTCAGGGCTTTGTTAATAGTCTCTCTTGGCACTTTTGTAAAAATATACAATCCCAAACTTACTCCCTTCTTAGAACAGAAAATTAAGCAGTTTCTTTTTTATTTCATACAAGGAAAAGTATTAAAAAGGCAATATGCCAGGAGTGTAACAGTTTTCTGAAGTCCTTAAAGGAGAAAATCAAGGTCTTATGAAAATGTTGATTCTAATTAATTAATTCTGGTTTGGTTGTGTTTTGTTTTTTTTTTTGCCAGCCACTCTTTTAAATACCATCTTTAAACTGGTTCCATAGCAATAGTCAGGGGTATGTTGTAATTGCAAAAAAATGTGTGTGCAGACTTCTTAATTTTGAATTTAGAAAGTGCGGATGATTTTTTTCTAAAAATTACCTTTAAGTTGTTTTAATGGTAGAAGTGGATTACTTGGGCAATCTAAACAAATCATTAATGGTTTGTTCAGATATTAATTAGAAATAGCTGAGATTATTCTTTAATGGGAGATACTCACAATGAGAGGTCCTAAATGTTGCTGAAATGGCTCCCATTAATACTAGTGAGAGTCTTACTATTGAGGAAGTGGCCAAAGCACTCATGTTTTCATAGCCCATGAGAGAAGGCAGTGCCTGCCAAACCCTTGGGCTCTGCAGAGGTTTGTACCCATGGCTCCTCCTGCAGCTACTGCCATATGGACAGTCAGCTGTAACCCACACAGGTCCTGGGGACTGGGGACAGACGTGCTCTCTGTGGTTCATGCACTTGAGAGGTGGGGAATAGTGTTCCTATTGAACACTATCTGAAGGGGTCAATAGTGTTCCTTCAGGCTAAGAGCACTCTGAACAAAATGTCATTAGCCACACAATGAAAACCTTTGCATTACTCTGGGAAATGTAGCATTTAATAAAGTATAAATCATAGATCTTTTATCTAGTTAATAAAAATCTCCTAAAACTCCTTCCAGTTTTTAAGGATGTTCCTGACTCTCTCTTTGCATGGTGGGAGCCACGTGACTGGCCATGGCTCTTGGTTTCTGGAAGTGAAATTCTGGTTGTACTAAAAAGAGAAGAGTGGTCAGTTAATGTGTGACTGTGTGTGCTTCTCTAACCTTTGAGATAAATAATGTAAATTGGTCATTACATTATCCTAAACCATGGGAGTCTTGGCAGTCTTTGCCTTTTGATCAGTTTAGCAGTGCAGGCACAGTCCAGCAAGTTTGTAAGCTGCTGGTGTGTAGAACCTATCCTGTGTCTTCTACATGTTCAAGTATCTGTTGACACTGTTTTTTACAAGCTTGATAAATCTTAATACTCTTCATGTGTGAGGTATTTAGTTTAATCTACCTGGTTCTATTTAACTTCTTTTCAAGTCAGCCTCCTGCTGCTCTTTGCAGTGGGAACTGGAGTTGGGCAGGGAGTTGTGAACGTGGCGCTGTGAGGTGTGTGCTGTGGTGGGCTCACTGCACAGAGCTGCAGTGTTACTACTGCATAGCTCACCAGCCACAACATAACTTTTTAATAATGAAGAATACTCCCCTTTTTTATTTTTATATATACTTTTATTAAAACATTAGACATGTGAAACTTATTAAACTCAAGGCTATATCCTGACTTGGTTTAAATTGGCATGGCTCCATGGGTTTCAGAGAAGGGCTGTCAAGTCTGATCAGCTGGGGAGCTGAACAAGGTTTGCTTTCAAAGATTGTTTCCCATTGGTGCAGTGACAACTTCCATTCCTGTTGGTGTTTCATAATCAAGTACAGCATTCAATAAACTTATTTTGCCAACAAGTGCACTGTAACAATACTTGGACTTCGGTGATTTTGCAGTGCCCTGTAGGGATTTGAGAGGGGTTCCTGTCAAAAAAAGAGAAGTATTATCCCCCTTCTAACAGGTGGGAAAGCTGTGGGAGTTGCCAAATCTGGTATTTCTGGTAAAAATAACAGAAATCAGTCCTTGCGTGCTGGTCCAGGGTTTTACTTATCAGACAGATTGACTGTTATTGTCTGTAAAATGTAGCATGGGTTGATCTGAGAAGTCTTCACCCTAACAAAATCATCCAGTAATTAAAAATTTACTGCTTTTGGCTGTTACTTCCATTCTTTTAGGTTCCAAGTGGTGGGTTTGTTGTGGTGTCGTTATGTTGGGTTTATTTTTTTAGATGTGTCTTCTGATACATTTGACTAAAGAGACACCAGAATAGCTTAAACTCAAATCGAAGACTGTGTATTGTGTACTTTTTTTCTTAGAGTATTTTTGTTGAAAACCTAGTGGCATTACATTGGTAGTCTTGTTGCAAGTTTTATATTCTTCTGAACTTTGTAGAACACTTTTACACATAGAACAGTAGTTCTTACAAGAAGGAAGCTCCATTATGGTCCTGATGCCACAAAATTGGTAAGTTTGAGTCAGTTTTTTTTGTTGCTACCATGATCATTCATTTCTTAAGAGGTATCAAAGCTATCATTTTAGTTAGTGTCCTACCTCTGTAACTGGTCAGAGCTTTTCTCTCCTCACCATCTCCTACAGAATGCAGTTACATCTTTGTGTGTAAACTTTTATGTAATTAGTTCTAATTTGTAGTGCCTCTTGGCTTCCTGTGTTATATAACATATTTGTGCTCATATTAAGGGACTGACAGCATGGAAAATTGCTGCCTTTTTTTTTTTTTTTTTGCCTTTCAGGTAAGGTCAGGTACAGGCAACAATGCTGTTGGTTCACGACAGCTCCCTGGTGTTACTGTGCTATTTCCTGCTACAGTGCCAAATACCGAGAAAATAACTCAGTGGTAGTTAACCCATGGATGTGCTGTGTCTGCTAATACTGAGCAGGTAGCAAAATGTGGGAAAAATTTGTAGGGATAAATTCATAAAGCCAGTTGAAACCATAGAAATGCACATTCTGCTTGAGTGGTGCAGTGTGATTTGGTGTCAGATTCACCTCTGCCCTGCTCTCCAGCAGCCGCTGCCCCTGCTCAGCTCCCCTTGCTCTGTCATTTGGCTCCTGTGTTCCTGCAGGTCCCTGGGAGTTACCCATGCTCTGCCCTCAGCCTGATCCTGCAAATTCAGAACGTGTGAGTGGTCTTACTGAGTTTCTAGGAGTGACCTGGGTCAGGTTACAGCTTCTGTATATGTGCAACTATTCAAAGGCTCCAGAGAGGAGGAAGGGGGAAGATTTGGGAGTATGATTCCCATGGGAGAATGAGTTATTAGGTCAGAATTCAGTGTGAGCTGAGAGATACTTGCAGTCCTTAGGAATTGCAGCAGTTAGGACCTGGACCAGGAGCCATTACTCAGCTACTTTTCGGGGAGACGTGTTCCCTGATGTGCATGAGGTGTTAGCCAGTCCTTGGCTTTTGCTGTGTTGGAGATTATAGTAATTGCATTTAGCTTGGAGGTTGGAGCGTTTGCTGCCCTTTTTATGGAAATTTTCCCATTTCTGTGAAAGCATCATCTCCTGGTTTTACAGCAAGAGCCAGGACCTTCTGGTGACAGCTCAGCAACAGTGGAAACTGGAAGCAGAGAACTAGTGTTTGTCAGGCCAAAGTACTGCAGCTGGCTTCAGACCTGAGCCAGAGGAGGAGCTCTCTTGGAATTACTGCAGGTGTCAAATAGAGACTTTACAAAGTGACAGCATGGTGTGTTGCACCACTGTGAGCTCAAGGAGCTCCTGCTGTTTGCCTTTCTGCTGGCATGACCTAAATTCCAAAAGAAATCCTAGAACCTTCCTCTTGTATTGCAGGAAGAATTCCATAGCACAAGGCTAAAAAAAATAAAGAGTTTGTGCAACAGGCATCATGGTATATATCATATGGGAGGCTCAGAAAATAGACTCAAGTAGTATTTCTGCAAGAAATTATATTTGCTTGTTCTTCTGTTTCTTGAATAGTCTCCTCCCTGTGATTATTATTCAGTCTTCATTTAAGGCCTTAGATGGTAAAAACATGGATACAAGTGAATGGGAATATTAGCATCAATTTCAGCTACAGCTAAGAAGATTTG
The DNA here is from genome assembly GCA_013396655.1 of Campylorhamphus procurvoides. Taxonomy (NCBI): domain Eukaryota; kingdom Metazoa; phylum Chordata; class Aves; order Passeriformes; family Dendrocolaptidae; genus Campylorhamphus; species Campylorhamphus procurvoides. The sequence goes on along the minus strand of WBMV01016874.1, from coordinate 608,544 downwards.
ACCAGCTGCATCAGAAGCTGTGCACTGCTTTCCAGAAGGGATTTATTTGATAAGCAAACCTCCTAAACCCCACTTATTAGAGTTATTTGGGGCTCAGAACTGCTGGCATGCAGCAGAATCCATGCCAAAGCTGATGCGTATTCTGACAAGTGTTTGTATAAAACTTTGTCAGTGAGTTCAGTTTAAAAAGTAGATTCCAAAGGATTCAATGAAAAATTAAAAAAAGGGAACTGAAAAGCTCTGTTTGGTAAGGAAAGAATTATTTTCTTCTTTCCATCACAATGAATTGGTTTTTTCACCAATTTTAATCACACACTATTTTATAGTTTTACCTGTGCAGGTCAAAAATACACTTCTAGCTCCAAGAGGCAGCTTCCCTTTGCAGAAATGTCACTGTTTTCTCTGTCATCAACACTACCTCACATTCATGTCTCTCACTTCATCTCTTAAGTATGTGCTCTGCAACTTTATATGGGAACTGCTAAATTCCAAAGTGCCATCTAATGTTTGTCGGCAGGACAGCAACTGCCTTACAGCAGGGATTACAGTGATGCAAAGCAATGAGCACATTTCCCCTAAGCATCTCAAATAGTTTTGCCGTTTTATTTGCCTTGAAAGTTTCAACTCTTCTTGTTTTGTGTGAATTTTTATTGAATGAGGTTTTGGAAGCAACTGAAAGGCAAGGATTTTCTTATTTTGTTTGCCAGGACTTGTGAAAGAATGACTTTTCACAACTGTTATTTCTGGCCTAGAGCTGTGCCAGGTTTAAATTAAAAATATTTAAATTGAATGATAAATTCACTGTTTCATGATAATTTTCCATGATTTCACATCGCTTTGTTAATAGAGCTATGTGTTCTTTTAGAAGAACATATAAGAGAAACACATTAAAATTAAATTCTTCTTGCTGTGTGTTTCTCATTAGGTGAACAGGCATCTAGGTTGCTCTTTGCATGACGTCTCTGAGTATCACAACATCAGTAAGTATACCAGCAAGTAATTATTAAAAATAGCTTAAAACAGGAACATTAAAGAGTAGTATCAGGTTTAACAGGATTTTTTGAAAACCAACTTTCTAGTCACACTTACCACATTTGCTTCTTGATAATTAACCATCTTACATTAAGTTGGGATTTGTTTTTTATGTCCTGCTGCTTGTTTGTCTCTCAGCTCAGGCAGCAGAACATGATTAATTGTCTTGGCTCTTTAAGATTTTTAGTTCTCCTCTCCTGCATTTTAGTTCCCAAGCACATGACTGTATTATTTTAGCTGTAATGTTCAGGAAGAAAGATTTTAAACCATTACAAAATCTTTTTGTAATGGTTTATCTCCCAATTTTATGAAAAGATTTTGTATCTAATATAGACCTTGATCCGTACCCGTGCAGCAAGGCAGAGCTATATCCCTACAAGGCATTGCACAGGAGCTGGTCCATGTTCTTAAGCCTCTACCCTTGCAGAGCTACATGTGGCTGCAGGAATGCTTTGCAGAAACTTTAAAACCACCAAGCAGCCATAAAGGAAATTTCCTCTTCCCCGAGCCCTTCGGGTTTCGTACCTGAAGGGTTCAACCTGCTTTGAAAATCAAAAATTTCCTACGATTCCATTTCAGTTGTCTGCAGTATCTATAAGCTCTTGTGACCTAATGCTGAAAGAGCCCAAAACAAGTGTGGGGTTATGATGACATTGATAAATTACTCAGTCTTTTGCTAGTTTAGACCATCTTGTTAATGGTTCAAATTATGTTCTCGCTTGCTTTGTCTCAAATGTGGAGTAATTCACTGAAGTCATCAGTGTGACTGAGAACAGAATGGCCAAAGATGGCCATGGGCAGCCTGAGGCTGTGGGCCAACTATAATTAAAGCCTTTGAGTTAAATAAATGCCATGGTTTAATCTCTATATAAATATAAAAAACCACAAACAAACCAACAAACTCCCACAAACCAACTAAACAAAAACCCTAACAGCTGTTTCCTTTTTTAAGCTACCAAATTACTACCTGAAGAGAATATTTTTTAACCATAGTTATGGTGACTGGGAAGTGCTGTACAATACTGTCAGAGTTCATTTTAGGCACTTAGTCTAAAATGCTGGTGGAGTGGCATTTTTAGAATACTGTAAAGACTGTAAAAAACTAGTGTCTGTGTTTCTAACCCATCTTGATTAGCTCCTCTTCCTTTTTGCAGTCTTATTTTCATATGTGACTATTTAAAATATAAGAAACTTGCTCTGGAATAAATTTCCTACACAGAGATCTTAATTCTCTCTTCAGAAGGAACTGCTAAACAGCTTCAGGTTTTGGTTTGAGGAGGACAGTAACTCCCATGAAAATGGGTAGAATGTGCAGGCAGTTATCAGTCCAGTCCATCGTGGCAAACTGCATTTTTGCCTTCTGGATGAGAGGGTGACATGTTAAGCTGGTACCTCTGAGCAAGTGTTTGTAATGTGCAGCTTGAAATACAGCACAAATCATCCAGAAAATCCAAAAACCAAAACAAAATTGAAGAAATAAAAAATGGTTTATACTGGGTCTGCCTTTCCTGCATCTGAGTCTTTGTTTTCCTTTCCAGTAACTACAGCATGAAATTATGGTCACAGTACTAATCTTAAACTTGATTTGTTTTCCTTGCTGTTGTTATTGTGTTATAAATGTCATGGTAATTTAAATTTTTTTTTCATAAACTGGAGATCTTTTTATTTTTATCCCTTTAAAAAGCAGTTGATTCTTATCTAAATGAAGCTGCTGGGAAGAAACATAGGTCATTCATTCAGCTGCGACCTATATGCAATGACATGTAGCTTCCTCTGTCCTTTATTTCTAATGTAAGCGGTGCTGTCACCAGCTTGTCCTTGTTCTCATCCTGTCATATGACAACTTGGATGAAATGGAGTTGACTGATATTAGATGTTGCAAGATGGAAGCTGTGTTTGTATACAAATTAAAATGCCCTGAACTTACTGAAATGCCTAATGGTGTTAACCTGCAGCAAGTGTCTGCTTCCTCTTTGCTGCGTTATTCTTCAGCCTTGTGATCCTTTAGACCTCTTCTTTAATACTGGATTCTTAAATAAGGATGACACCTAAAATCATCCTCCATTTATATACAACAGCTCCCTGATTGAGGTGATCTGGCTTTGTCTCCATTTCTACCCTTGCAGTGTGGGAGCAAAAAGATTGTCAAAACCATGTTCAAGGAAATGTTAGGAATATCTGGGTGGATGTGTCCTGCTAGTCACGCAACCATTTTGGAACCAGTACAGCTGCTTTGAAAGGGTTACTGTAACTTTTCAAATACATTTAAAAATTATGAAAATGCTAACAGGAAAAGATTTCAAAACTTATCTTGGAATTAGAATGTTCTGTTTATGTTTGTCTGGGTTAAAATCACCACAGTAGGACACACTGGCAACTGTGTGCTGTGCTTTAGTTCTCCCACTTACCTGGTTTATTTGCTGCATGAAATTCACAGAAGGATAATAAAATATCATCTGCCTGGAAGCCCCTCTATGAATACAGGCTCCCTAACTCGGAGAATTGCCATGGGTGATGGTGATGCTTTTGCCTATATGGTTAGCTGGGATTCTTGATTCATCTTGTGCCTTCTTGCTCTGTTGGGTTTATGGAAGTTACATATCACTGAAGCCATATGTTATGATCCCAGGCAGAGCTGTAAACCATTTCCTTTTTACTGCCTCTGAGAGCAGATCAATCTGTAGAGCAGCACTGGTGATAGGGAATTTTTTAAGGATAATGGGAAAAAACAAGAAAAGAGAGCTTGGCCCAGATACTACACCACTCCATCTTCCAAAGAATTAAATCCCTTCCTATTTATAAATTTTTAATTTCTCAGAGAGATGAAAGAAGGTTTTCACTACTTTTGCAGCTGGAAAAAAATTGACAGATTAAGAATTTAAGGTTCATTTAAAAAAAAAAAGGGGGGGAGGTTGTGATGTAGTCAGCAGTCTAATACTAATGGATAGAGTGTTTGGTGCCAAAATTTGGAAGTTCAGTATAACCTTAGGGATCTAATCCATAACTCTTATTTAGGTAATTAGTTCTTCGACTTCAGCATTGCCAAATCCCAGCATTCAGAATTACATGAGCTGGTAAAATATTGCAAGAGGTTAAGGAGGGGACTTTAGATGTAAAAAAAAAGAAATTAAAAAAATTCTTTTAGCTTTGAGTCAAAACATTCTTAAATTAACTTTATAGTCAGAAGGCCTACAAGCATCTATTGTATTTTTGAAAGGAAAATAATGTTTTTAAAAAATAACCTAACTCCAGAAGGTGGGACTTCCAAATTCAGCCATGCTAATCTTGTATATCTTGCACAAATACTTGTGGGTTTACAACATGAGAGACTTCATATGTGGGTAAGAATTGGCAAATCCATCCAGAAAGGTTTTCAGTTTCGTCACGTTGCATGCAAGAGTAGCTCTTTAGTGCCCTATGGATATAGGCTTTACACCGGTTCTTTCTCTGCCAGTGTATAAAGGTCTGGCACAGAGCCATGTGCATGCCTAAATTGAATGGTACTGCTCTGTGCCAGCATGGCTTCAACAAAAGTGGAGCTATTTTAGTTTGTTAACTGAAGTTGGACAAGGAGAATGTTGTACAAAAGTACAGGAGACTCACACAAACTGCATTCCTTTTGCTTTGGCCTTGAAGGATTTTATTAATGGCCACTACTGGTTGCCTCTGAATTACTCCCCTATAGATAGAGTACATCTTTTCCCTCCAGTGAAGCAAATAACTTCACTTCAGCTAAACCTTGCGGAACATCTATCATTGCCCTTGTCACACTTGATGGCATTTATTTTTAAACAAATTAGGATGAGTTGGGTGACATAGTTCTGCCCCTACAATACAAAGACTTAGCTCTAGTATTCAGCTGGAATGCTGACATGGGCAGTAGCAGGAAGGCTGAAATTACAGTTAACTAAGTCTGAAACATTTTTTCTAGTCTTAAATGTCTGTATAGGAGATGCCACCTTTTTGTGTTGATCTAGCAGAATTGATACTAATTAACTGTTAGTTACGGTGACACTGGAAGTATGTTTTAAAATTTTCAGGGAACCTGAAGCTGGGATGAAAAGACCCTTTTATGCTAAGATGCCTGTTCTGATAATTAAAGAAGATTAAATTGTAATGTACCTTCCTTTGTGCTTTATAGCTGGTCTCTGACTATGCCTGTTTTCCAGGGATAGTCTCTACTTTGATGCCAGTATCTTTCAGTCCCTAATTACCATTGTTCAGCCATCAGCTGTTACAGTGTTGGATTTACTTACTGCTTTGGTGTGCTGCAGGAATGTGGTGTGGAAGAGGAAAAACAACCATTATCCCTTGGCTGGTGCTTGCAAGTAGTGCTGGTTTTTTAGCACCAGAGGAGGACTTTGCTGCCTCCCAGACCTGGCCAACTGCTTACATGGAAGGGCAACGCTTAGTCCCAGTGCAGGGTAAGCATGTCTTCCTGTGTGCCTCCGGGGGGAAAAGTGCTTCAGGTTTAGTTAAGGTTGGTTTACACCTACCAACCTACATCTCTGGAGGTTTGGATTTGTGGAGTTTGGAGCCTGGCTGCCTGTTTGGAAACTGAATGTTAAAAAACAGGTACTTCCAATTTACTATAAATAGGTGGACATGAAAACTGTTGAACCATGCTGTGAAGTCCCAGTTTTTGTTGCAGAACGTGGTGGATGCAAGGTATAGCACAGCACATCTGATATTCATTTTTGTGCTCAGTAATTTATCCAGACAATCTCTTAATGAACGTGGGACAGTTTGTGGGCAGGTGAATGGTTTTAAAAAATGAGGGCAGTTGTACTTTGAGCTCTAAGCGTCGCCACATCTGTGTAAGATGGGAAAGGGAGGAGACAGTGATGGAAGATCATCGTTCTCTGGTGTTGGTGCATTAGGGATGCCATTAATCTCGAAGTGAAGTGCAAAAAGTAAGCAAGGGCGAGGATTTCCTTTCTTGTGCTTTCTTGTCAGACCTCCCTGTAATTCGGAGGCAGCTGCGCTGTCCGTGCGGCTCTATGGGAAGGGCTCCCTGCCGCCAGCGCCGGCAGGTTCCCGCTCCGAGAGCGGCTGGGAGCAGGCGGTTTCCCTCTTTGTCTCTGTAATCCATCAGGAGAGATCCGGGGGGGCAGGCCGGGAAGCGGGGGAACCCCCGGGGCTCCGGGCGCGCAGCCGCTCGGGGCGAACCCCGCCGGGCGGGGGGACCGGAGAGGGACTGCTGGGGCAGAGAGAGCACGGCCGGGGCACGGCGAGGGGCTGCTGGGGCACGGCAGCGCTCGGGCACAGCCCCGCTGCCCCCGCTCCCCCGGGCGTGGCCCGGCCCGCTGCGCTCCGGCTGCCCCTGCCCGTCAGTGCCGCCTCCCGGCGCCGGGGCAGCGGCCGCACGGCCGTGTGAGAGCGGCGGGGGCGCGGCCCCGCGGGAGCACTGCCTGCCTTGCCTGCCTGCCTCCCTGACTGCCTCCGTGCCGGCCGAGCCGCGCTCTGCCCCTGCATGGGCTCAGTGCGTGCGGGGCTGCCCAGGGGCTCTGGAGCGGAGCGGGTGCCGGTGCGGCTGCACAAGGAGCGAGCTCCGCCGGGGGAAGGGGCTGTGCGAGCTGCGGGCTGGGTCCCCGCAGGGAGGCTGGAGGTGTTCTCTGCGAGGGACGGCGGCTCTGGCACCTCGCATAAATGCCTGCGGAACTCAAACAGGTTAGTGCGAAACTTGTGTCCTTCCCCGCGGGCTCTGCGGGGTCCGCGTGTGCGGGGTCTGGCGGCGTGGGGAATGCTGTCAGGATGAAAGGGGTTGTTTACTTGGGTTTTCGTGTTTAGCTGAGAACTAAGAGCAAAAGCTGAGCTGCTCTTTCTAACAGAGCGTTCGAGAGAGATTCTGCTTTTGTCTCTGTTGTGTTAACTGATAAAACACCTAAAAAAGTAAGCCATTGTGTTCTTTGACCTTCTCGTCCTGCTCAATAAATCTAGGGAGCTCTTTGATATGAACAGCTAGAAATAGTGCTTTTAAAAGAGAAAGCTTTGCTATTGTGCTTTTGTTAAATGTTTGCTTTTCCCATACTGTGTTCTGTGGCTTTCTCTGATTTTGTTGCTGGACATACCAAGGAAATAAGTCTAGTTTTTCACTCTAAATGTTATCTTAAAAATAAAGTCCTCTTGACTGTCATCTTAAGAATTATAATGGACTTACAACTCTGTGCAAAAATATGTCAAATATTATTCTTTACTTTTGAGTGTCATTGGGTATTGCAGGCTAAAGCTATTGCAGACTAGATTTAAATAGAGATCATGCAGACTCCTCTAATTTATAGGTTCTTTCCTTGGTAACCTCCTTCATCTACCTTGTAAGCCTCAGGAAACCCTATGAATTCAGGTGGTGGCAGGGTAGAGCTGCTCTTCCAACTAGGATGAGGTTTTGTCTTTTTTTAACCTTCCTTTTTCCTCTCTCCCTTTGTAATTTAAAACAGAGTACTTCAGGATAAGAAAATTCAATGATAATACGTCACTGATAATACATTTGTGAATTTGTTTAGGTTCATTGCACTGAAATTGTTCGAGGTTCTCCAGCTTGGTTTAACCACTCTGTGTTCCACTTGTCCATCTCCGTAACAGGAGGCTGAATCATTTCTTGATGCAAATAGGGTGTTGATTCCCTTGAGGGGAAAGTAGCTTTTTCAGCTGGCCCTAGAGCGAGCATTTCTTTGTGTGTAGGATTCCCTGGAATCACGGTCCTGCCTGCTGGAGGTGGCTGAATCCTGATTTTGTTTGGATGCTTGCTTGTGTATCGTACTGTCTGTGCCCTTAGGAGGAAGGGGTTTGATTGTCTGTGGTGCAGTTCATACTGCCTGACCCACACCTACTGCGCCTGTCAAATTCCATGCAATGGGTTGTTGACTTCTAGATAGATCTGGTTAGCAGCTCTAAGGGATTTTTGATTTTTTAATACATGAAGAGAAATATGGGAGGTAAGGAGCAGAATGCTAACTGTAAAAAGAGGTGTGTTTAAGTGTGTGTTGACCTGTGTGGTACAGCTGTGTTTGTGTCTTTTGGGCTTTCTGTGTTGATAGGCAGAAAGGCCTGAGTGACAGTGGAAGGTTGTAGTTAATCACTTTAGGTAATGCATTTCAGTGAGCTTGTAAATTCTTCATCTCAAAACAAAAAATACCTCATGGTTTTAATTTTCAGACTGCCTGTCGTAGTTGAGGATCAGAGATATGGCATTTTATCTTTTCTGTTACAGCAATGGTTCGTGATTCATTCTGAGGTCTTTTTTACAGAATGACTGTTCAGTCTGATAGCATGGCAGTGTATTAGAGAATGCTTTGCTTAATGAAAGGTGGTAGTTTTGAGCCATGAGTTGTCGGAGAAATTTATTGTGCAGTTACAGGGCCTCTGGAAAGTAGTTCTTTAGCTGTAATAATCACAGTTAGGTAAAGCCAAGATAAATGGATAAATGACTTTGAGGTGGATGACAGGTCTGTACAATCCATACAGCTAAAGATACGAGAGATACTAGAATGGACTTCTGCCATATTAACTGAAGACCTAACGTATTCAGATAAAGAGAACTGTGATATTGTAATTAAGAAAATTTCTTCTGCTGAGAATAGTCATGCTTCCTGAAGTTCTGGGCCAGAAAAGCAGCATAGTACCTGGGGGCACTGGAAAAGGAAAACCAGTGCTGAAAACTGTTCTTGTAGCCATGAGCATGGAGGGCAGGTGTTGCCTTCCTGGAGTCCTCCCATGGCCATTCCCCTTCCTCCTGATGTGGGATGAAGACTACTGAAGTTTGTGCTGAGTATCCACAGTCTGACATTCTTCAGTGGCCTGGAAGTAGAGAGTTGATGCATTTGAGAAGAATCTTGTAGTCTGGAACTGTTAAAATGTGTGCACACTATACCACATACAGCTTTGATCTGGATGTGAAACCTGAAGTGCTGGCTTGCCTTGGGGCCATGAAGTTGTGAAGGGGAAAGGAGTCACTTCAACCGCCTTTTGCCAAAAACTCTTCAGTTCTCTGTTATTCCTGCTGCAGAAAATTCTTTACTGATATTTCAAATTCAGACACTGAACTCAGTAAGGCTACCCTTCCTCAGCACTTTGTCCCTGAAGCGTTTCACTAGAGGATGATACTGATGTGAGACAGTATGAAATCGTAGATCTAGCAGACTGAAGAAGTGGATAATACACTAGCGACATACCTGCTCTGAGTGTGTATCAGCGATGGAAAGCTTGTGGAAGAAATGTTCATGGAGGCACAGCATGCAAAAGCATCACCATCATTTTCCAAACAGCTGGGCAAGTCATACTAGAAAAAAAACAAATGAGGGAGCATAATTTTTGACATGGATCTTTGTAGGGATTCACCCATGGATTCTCTCATGCAACACCCCTGAAACAGGCCTAATGTGCTCTACTACCTTGGAGTGAAGAGATGCAGCAGTCGACAATATTGACTCCTCCCTGCTTCCCAAAGTAAACACTTTGCCAGCAGTCGTGGCCTCAGTAGCAGAGCTGGGCAAAGGGAATGTGTTTTGGGACATACTGGGACACTGAACTACGTACCAGAGTGCCTGAGTGGAGGCACACACTCCTGCTACTTCTGCAACAGAGGCAGTAATTCCCTACAGGAGGGTGGGTATTGGAACTCCTGAGGCAGCTGCTGCCTAACTCAGGTGTGGAACGTCAGAACACAGGTGCCAGAATGTGCCTTTACCCCTTGACAGAGGGGTGTGCACAGCTATGTCCCTCACCAGGACCAGGACCTGCTCTGGAGCTGCAGCAGGACACAGGGTGTAGGTTGCGGGAATGGAAGTGTTCTGTTTCAGAAAATGCTGCAGCAGGAAATCTGTTCCTCTAAACGTGCGGTTGGGATATGAGGGTCTATAATGTCCAGTTTGTGTGACTGCCTGTGTGCATACAAGTTTGTCATGGCAATAGACATTCCAATCACAGCACTCCTGAGGCTGTGTTGCTTAACCACCTGTCCCAGAGGTGGTGAGCTGGTGTACAGGAGGAAATCAGGCTGGCTGCAATTCTTACTTGAGTTACGCTGCAGTGACTAAAAATAATTGTTTTCCTTTTTTAAATTTTAAAAAGTACATACCATCAAAGACTTTCCTAGTGTAGAAATACTCATTATGGAAGATAAAATGGGTGGAAAACCATATTAAGCAGTTGCATTTGAAACTGGATGGACTGGAGATTTGTAACAAGGCTGTTCAGAAACATTTAATCTCAATCACTTTTCTCCGAGGAGTTCATTTCTGCCACTAAATTAAAGTTTTGATTCAGTAGGAGTAGGATTCTGATTCAGTAGGAGTAGGATAAAGGCCACTGGGTGAAAAGAGTCTCTGTATTTGAGTGTTAAGATAACAAGGCATTTCTCTGAATATGACGATTTTAGCACATTCTCAGCATGTCTTTACCTGTTCCTGTGTGTGTTCTTCAGTTGCTCTAATTTATTTCCTCTTTGGTTATAAAGCCCCTGTTTCAGACTTCCCCACTGCTTGTTCTCCTTTCTTTGGGGTTATTACTGTGTCAGATGGGAGATTCAGCTTTGCGGTTAAGGAGATCCTATTCTTTTCTGCTGCTGGCTGTTGGTTTCCCATAGTATTAAACAAGTCACCCTCTTGCCTGTGCAAACCCGAGTTTTAGAACCCTTCTGTGGGCAGGACCAGTGAATCAATCCAGCCTAAAAACTGAAGCTCCACATGCTTCAGGAAAAGAGGAATGGCATTCTGAAGCAGGCTGTTCGAGGCCCCTGGAAGGACTGTACCTTCCTCCTGGGAGTGAAACAGGAAGGAGAAGTGGCTCTGTATTAAGTAGGTTATCGGGAGAAAGAAAAGGGCAAGGAATGAACAGAACTGTGTGGGCAGGATCTCACATAACTGCTCATGCTGGTGAAACAAGGCAACAATGCAGGGGTTTCATATCTCAGATGAATTGGCCTGGGAGCTTTGTATACATTTGGTTTGGTCAGATCTTCCCAAGGACAGATCTGAGCAGTAAGAAAAGCACATTCTTCTTTTACAACTGCTGTTGTTTTAGTAGTCTGTGAGAAATAAAATCTAGGGGTTTGCTGATAGGTTTGGCTTTGTTTTTCTGATGGACATTTGAAGAGTGAATGGAATCCCTGAAATAAATCCTGAGACTAGAGAAGAGCATATTTCAAATTCTTGTATAAAAGGAAAACTCAGACTGTGATAGTTTTAAATTTCACAATGTCCTTTGTGTCTCCTGCATCTCATTAGGTTGCAGCAGGGCTTTTGGATCCTTTTTTTATTCATTTGTCTGCATGCTTAAGAGTGAACAGCTGTGGCTGTACCTGAGGGAAGCCTGATGAGCAACACTTGCATTTGAGGGAAGCACAATCTTTTGTATCTACAGATGGGCAGGCAGGATCCCTTCTGTCATATTGAGGGGTGGTGACTCCGTGAACTCTGTTCCCTGTGTACTGCAGTAATGTGAAAATACATAACTTTAGTGGTGTTCTCTGCCTCTTTGATGAGTCAAGTCCACACCTGCTTACAGCAGGAAATTGAGGTGCCTGAGTTTTCCCTTTTGGCTCATCCCACACTTCTGTCCTTAGCATCTCAACACTTTGGCATTGGAAAAACAAAATGAAAACTGTTCTGAGTAAACTTGGGAGAATTTTTGAGGTTTGGAATTTCTGCCTCCACAAGCTTGCCACTTGGCAAATCTCTGAACTTTTATTTTTAGTAAAATTTTCTCAGCCAGACTATTGTAATGTTCAGAGAGATGTTCCTGAAAGCCTGTAATGAAACCAGAGTGTGAGGGCTTATTTTTATACTGTAGAGAATGTATTTTTGTGTGTTCGTAAATATATGTGTATAAAAATATATGTGTGGAGGAGATGAGAAGATTTAATTTAAGTAGCATTACTCTGGATGTGTGTAGTATAACACTGATCAGAAGAATCATCCGGAATGTTCAAAGTCTTTTCAAAATACAAACTTATAATTGATCAAGGAGCTGATGAAAGAGTTGCAGCACAACTTATGGATGGCAGAGGCCTGAGATATAAACAGGCCCTGTGTGTGATCAGGATTATTCTGCTGTTTGAATTGTAAATGCTTTCAAATTATTTCAGTAAGTTTTGCATCTGAAGGTATTTGCATCCCTCTCTTTTGATAGGATTCTCAGGTGAATTTTGTGTTAAGGGAATAAAGGCCCTTTTGGCTCCCAGGCACAGCAGCAAGTGGGCCTTGGATGGTTGGGTGTGTGATGAGTTGAACAAATAAACAAACCAGTGTTTGTACCAGTGTTATGCAAAGATGAGAGCTCTCAGTTTGAATGAGATGAAGTTACTTGGTTAGGCAGTTTACTACAAGCTATTGAAAGTATGTTAATTGTAAGTAGCTCTGGAGAAAGGTTTGATAAGGAAACCAGTGTGTAAGACTACATATGGTGCTTCGCACAGTACTGCATTGCAGTAATGCAAAACAAATTATTTTGGTTTTAATGGACAAAATTACTTATTTAGGGAACAGATGATGCAGGTGGCTAGATAGTGGTGAACCAAACTCTGTACATTGAAATGGTGTCTAGAGGATTTTTACAGCATCGCGATCTTGTATTGGCATAAATTCTGTAGAGCAACTGCTTTGGTGTTGCATCATGTTCCTGTTCTCCTAAGGACATAGGTTACTTCCAGTCACCTTGCTGGTGTAACCTTCTCTCCTTACTGCCATCAGAATTGCAGCGCTTCAATTGTGGAAATTTAGGAATTGGAGACATGCATAATGCCTCAGTTTACACGTGCACTGAAACCTGCAGTGCAATAATTAGGGCTTCAGGAAGGGCTTTGCACTGTTTAGATGCTGGTACAGATGAACCTGCAGTCTGGTTTGCAAATAGGAGGGAAACAAAGTTCTGCCTTTCTTTGCAGGAAGGGAGGCAGCTTGGACGATGGCAGTGGGTGCCAGCTGACACAGGTGGTTGGGTGAAGTTAAGCACACAGTTTTCTGGATGAAATTTCAATTAATCAGTTATGTGGAAAGCCTGTCCTTACCCTTTAGCCCTGCCAGGCAAGTTAGTAGATCTTTATTTATTAAATACATGCAGCTTTCTGAAGTCTGCCACTTATGGCATTAGTTGTCTTTTGCAGGGTGATGGTGTCCAAGCAGTAAGTGTTACAACTTGATGCTGCAGCTCCTGTCTGGTTTTTTTTCTGTAATATTTGTTTTCCTTACCCTCTCTCCGTGCGTTCTAAGAATCTTATTGTACTTTCTGTTTCTTCATTCTCCTCTTTGCCCAGCAGGAATAGACTATAGTATGTTTACAAGAATTTTAAAAAATGTATTTCTCACATTAGCATATGTAAATGTATGCCAGACAAGGAACATTTCACATTTGTCCTTAGCAATTTCATCTCATCTGGGTCATTATTTCTACCAAGACATGTTGTTTTATTACCTGAGGTTAGAATACATCTTGGTCATGGCAACACATTTATCTTGTATTTTATGATGCAATCTTATCACATCCCATTTCTTTTCTCTTTCCTGTGCAGCTTTTCATCTGTCAGTGACGGCCATGACACCAGTTAGTGGCACAGTAATACCAGGGCTATGTATTAGTGCACACCATTGGCAATTTTTAAGGGTAATGCTTTGTTCCTGAGGTACAATATTCATTTTAGCAGGTTATTTCTGGAGGGAAGAGCCATTTGTAATTACATCAAAAACAGAAGCCATCAATCATTTTAGATGTAGGGGATGGCAAAGACAACTTCCTTGGATAACATTCAGGAAGTATGAAGGAAACAGAAGGTGACACTGCACCCTTCTCTGACTGCAAGGATGGGCAAAGAAGCACTAATTTGTTCTTTATATACTAGAGATGGACTTTATTTATAGTTTCAGCTTCTGTGTTTTAACATACAAAAATAAGTTTCTTCCATCCGCTGTGTGAGAAAGTGAGAGGGAGAATGTTGTTCAGTACCATTGCTGAAAAAGTTGTGTCCCTTCTTAATATGTTGGATTTAAAAATGTGTCCTTTCCTACAGTTTCTTCAAGGGCCAGATCTTCAGAGAGAAAAGTGCTGCTATATAGGTAACCAAAAACAAGGGACAAGCTTTCAACCCCTTTAAGCTAATGTACACCAACTGATATGATTAGAGATCAATTAAAAAGTGCTGCATCAACCTGCTGAATAATTTGGAAAACCTGACTGCTGGTTTTGATGTGTAAATAGGAACTGAAGCATCTGCCTACAAGTTTCTTTAAATCTAGTGGGACACACTGTTAATTCAGTAAGTTCTTCTCCTTAGTTTTTGAGACTCCAGTCAAAATCGTCTTTGCATTTCATTTACATGGGATCAGTTTTTTTATTCTTTCTCTCACAAAGCGGGCATTTTAAAGTTTCAGCTCAACAGTGCCGGTGCAAACTTTCCAGTACTCAAATAAAATGTGATTTTCTTCCTTTGCTGCCTCTACCAAGAGGCATAGCAGATATTGTGTAACACCCATCCCAGGCTTGGCTGAATTCCAGTGCCTTTCCAGGAAGAGAGACACTGGTAAAATCAGCATCTGCCATGTAAATCAAGATAGTAAAGGAAGAGTCGTGTCCGCAGCAGCTGAAGTGCCTGCATAAATACACTGCAAATGTGTGTGTGTATTTCACGAATTGTTGCTCCTTGAATTTTCCTGTTCAAAGAAACTTGGCTGAGGTACATTAAGTGGATACTGTTTTGGCAACTGGAATCACAAAAATATTTACAAAGTCTGTTGAGTTCTTCCCCCATGCTCTTATCCCTCCTTCCTGTGTTTAAAATTCCCTTAAGTGTTTTGTTTTATTCTTCTGAAAAATCTAGAGTTTTCTTTTAATGGCACAGGGAGAGTCAGTTTACTCCTGGTTGGAAATGATAGGTAAATATTTTTTTGAAACTGCTTTTAAAATTTAAATTAATGATTGAAACACAACACTTACACTATGGTTTTACTAATGTTTCCTGTGAATTTATGCATGGCTAATAACTTGGGAAAAGGTACTTTTCTTCACTCTTAAATTAACTCCATGCTCTCCTAAGCAAAAATGTCAGGAGGGCTTTTTTGGGCACTTGGCAGTATACTCCAAGCAGAAATACTGCTTTGTGGATCTGCTGGGTTGTATATTGCATGCTGGTGATGGGGCTGCATAACTGAATGCCCGTGGGATCAGACGGGCTCCTGGTTTCAGCCAGGAGGAACACAGGCCTTCACTTTGCTGGCAAGGCTGTTTGGGAATGTGCCCACACGGTCGGTGGGGAGGTGATGGGTGGTGATGATCTTCTCCATTGGACCAAATAAACTAAATAGTGGCCCTGGCAAGTCTGGATGGCCAGTTTGTCCAGGCTGTTGTTCAGTTTCCCTGGATGAGCAGTTCACTTCAGCCTGGGGTTACAGTGCCGCTTCTCAGTTTTCTCCCTGGTCCCTGAAATTCTGGGCTCGGTTCTGATAATGCCCACAGCAATTTAGTTCTGCAGAACTCATGTCTTGTTAACTCTGGAGAAGTGGTGCCCCAGTCCACCTTTGGGCTGCAGGCAGGCCCAGGGCTCTGTACGGTTCTGTCTTTGGATTCGACTGAGAACTGAAGGAAAGGGAAGAGGGTCATGTGCGGATCAACTGGGTTGGAAATGAAAGAGTTAAGAATGGAAATCTGATTGCACAGCTGAAATCTCAGTTGGAACTTGTGGCCTCTTCAGAGAAAATGCCATTCAGCACCGTTGCACAGAGTTATTTCATTCTTAATTGTAATTGACATGTCCCAGAATGCAGCCCTTCTGTGACGGAGCCGCACGCAGCGGTGGGTGCGTCGGAGTCTGTGTGGGCGATGGCTGTGTTTCAAATTCAGGTCATCATTAATTTCCCTTTGATACCAGCATCCCTTCTGCCTACCTTATTCACTCAGTGGGTTCATGAAATTTGAATGAATCTTTCCCTAAGTAAGATGCTGGTCACCTGGGATTTCAGCTTGGTGACCTGACCCTTCTCTTTTTGTCTTTCATGGCAGTTTTAGCCTCTTGCATTGGTGACAGGGGTGTCATGTGCAGCTCTAGTAACAGAAAAGTAATTATTTTACTGTTGTAAAAATAGTGTCAGTGTTTAAACTTTACTGGGGAGGGAAGACACCTCAAGCAAAAGTTGTTCTGGTGTAAGATCAATTTTTTATTAATCTTCTGTGTTTAATTCAGATCCAGTTGGTTTTAAACCCAGCAACAGTGGGAGATCTGTGCAGCTCCATCCTGCAGGAGTTGTGAAGAGTAGAGATATCTGCCTTAAGTACTTTTTAAATATTTATATCACCAGTATTGATTACATTTTCTAAACAAGCTGTATGACTGTCCAGTATTGGGATTATCCCAGAATTTACTGAACTTTCTTATATTTTTGTCTCTGCTTTGTATCTGATGGACAGCACTTTAAAGAAATGCTTTGCAAAGAGTCTAAATGCTTATAGTAATCATAAATATAGTGGAAAACTTTTGCTTCAGAATATCAATTTGTTTTAATTTGTTTTTAATCTGTAGATGAGCAGATGAGGACAACTGCAGGTACATCTGGAACATGGCAAGTTTCATTGGGGTATAGACTTTAACTACATCTCCATCTTCTAATGGATTAGGTCAGTGTTACAGGTCTAAAGTGCCGTAAAATACCTATTTACACGGTAGAATTTGTTTCTAGTTGTATTGTTATGTTTTCTGTTACTCGTCATCTTTGACTGTTTAGCTGTGTTAGCTACTACACTATTTTGCTGGCATAGGAGGTGTAGCTGTGATTCAGGATCAGAGAGTGTTCATTATCTCTTGGATTTTTGCATAACATCATGGAAACCATGTAGTGTTTGGTGGTGGTGATGATGTTGATCAGACTTTACTGCATCTGTACAAGAATATTTCAGTTTATAAAGGGTCACCCTTGGTCTTAAATACATTAATTGATGTCTTCTCCAGGGTTTGGCTTTAAACCTACTGTTTACCTTTTCCAGAAAAACTGATCAGTGGTAAAAGGGCATGATATGGTGCATTCTTAAGTATCTGGTTTTTCCCTCTGAGCATAAATAGGATGTGTTGTGTTTTAACATAGGAAGTGGTTTTGTCTTGTTCCTGCTACTTTAATGAGGTTGAAGTAAGCTGTGGTGTGTGTTATCCCTTCTTAGAAAGCCTGAGCCTCGCTCCTCATGTAGAGTTCCTCACTTAACACAAATAAACAGTAGTCAGTTTTGTGGCTGTTTTCTGTTAAGATTGAAAGCCCCAAGATAAAAGGAGACAAAGCTCCCTGAATTTGGTGGTGTGTCAGTTATAATGTTGAAATGGTGCTCAAAGTGATGGCTGAACCCCGAGCACAATTCATGGCCACTTTCCCTGCTTTAGCCTGTCCCTGGGCTGACATCAATTTCATAAACTCACAGCTAGAGCCTATAATCCTCATCATATTTTTTCCTTGAATCTTGATCTGTCACACACCTATGCCTGGAATATTTCCTGGATGCAAGTCTTCCACTGCTCTCTGCAGTGAATTTTACTTCTGGTGTGCTTCATGAGGTCCTGCTTTTAGCTGATGTCAGTCTGTTTAGCATAATAGAAAGGCATGTAAATGATAATCATCTCTGACTGGGTGTGTTTCTTAGGAGAAATTGTCACTGCTGGCTTAGTTTTCTTGAAGGTTTTCTGGTCTGGGGTTTCGAGCAGGATTGGAGCGTTCATAGGCTTTTCCTATGGGTCATTTCATGAGTAGGTTCTATGAGCAGACCGAGTGTGTGATTAATAAGGAAATTAAATTTAGTCCTGCTACCTGATCCTCTTCAGTATTCTACTTGGTTTAGAAAAATATGTATTTGTTTGAATTTTGAGCAGGTGAATTAAAAATATTGTGATTTAGATTTATAGTCTCTTACAGCTGCTTGCCTGCCTTAGATGGGGTGGGGGCTTTATCAGTAATTAAATCTGGACTTGTTTGGTTTTGTCCAGCTTCAGCACAAAACAGAGCCTGCTGAAGGTGCTGGCTGGGGGGAAGAGGAGAGCTTTCTTCTCAGCAGATTTATCACTCTTACATGTTTCCTGGAAAACCTAAAGGTTTCAGAACCCCTTGATGCGAACAGGTGTCTGTTTCTGAAGTAGAATGTGCATAACCCTACAAATGCACTTAACAGGGGCTGCACCATGAAAACTTGGAGTGTGTCCCTGTGTTTATGGTTTGGTTTCTCTTTCTTAAACTTTATTTCTTTCTTCCTGCCCCAGAGATACCCATGTGCTAAAGGTTTGTGGAGCAAAAAACAAAGTCCCACATCGTTTATTTCAGTCCCGGTGCGTATTATCAATGGTCTCATGCTTTGCTTAAATATTTCATAAGATCCTTGCATTGTCTGCTAACCCTGCCTTCTTTCTGTTGTCTAATTGAATATTTTAACTTAGACAGTTAGTAATCTAGACAGGCTTGAAATGTGTAAGCTTTTAGCAGATATTTGATTTCAGATGTGCTTTGTTCTACAAGTTCCCCTTTGTTGTGCTGAAACGACAGAGCTTTGAGTGGTAAGAAATTTTTTTTCCCCCCCTTGTGTTCTGATCGTACAATGCTGAAGTAATTCATATCTGTAAAATATCTCCTGCCCCCAGCATGAAGCAAAAGCTGTGCAAGTTCACACCAGAAGATTGGATTAAACATGAAGGCAGGTTTTAGATGCTGCTGTAAGGCAGGTCCTGCTGTGTCTGGGTGAGGAGTGTGTCCTGTGGCAGGAGAGTCTCTGCACAGCAGTCAGTGCACAGTAGGAGTGTTTCAGGTATGTGACCAGAGAACTGGACTTCAGCACTCAACAATAACAAAAGAACCTGAAAGAAACATTGTAAGAAAATGGATATGGGCCCTACACTTTGCGTGCACTCACAGTCTGAAGAGGACACTGTCCTGCAGTGAGCCACTGGCTCTGCGACCCCACAGCCAGGGGGTGCTCCTCTGGACAGGCTTTGTGCCCTCTGCTCACCTAGGGAAAAACTGCCTCTGGGCTGTTCACCTCTGTACAGGGCAGGGTTTCTATTCCACTAAATGGTTTTAATGCAATTGCTGCTCTTATTGAAAGGTTTGACAGGTACTGAGCTTGGACGACTCTCTTGCTTTATTTGTAGGTGTTCAGAAAACTGCCCCTTCTGGGATCAGGCCATAGGGTAGGAGAATGAAGGAATGCTAAGAAAAAATAATAGGAGCTGTTGGAATTAATCTTTCCTGGCTGTGGGTGGAGAAAGGTTTGCATGGTTTGTTCTTGATCCCGGGGGCAGCAGTGTGCAGTTGCCATTGCCCTTGTGGTACTTCTGGTGTGACACCGAGAAGGCAGTGTTTGGTCTTTCTGCTTTCCATTTCTCTCCTGAAGTTCCAAATCATATATTACAGAAATGAAAAGGAGCTTTCTCACCAAATACGGCAGAAATAGATCTGGACTATCTGCAGGCTCAGCAGGTGTTAAGGCTCCCGAGTACAGCTCCATGGTGGCTGACGTTGCGAGCAACTGATGATCCCTGATTTTTTGGGGGAGGGTTGAGTTTCATTCTTATTTAGGCCAGAACTACTACTTCTCGCGTTGGAGTCATTTACCCTGAGAACAAGTGAAAGCAGCTTATTGCTTGGGTTCAAGCTTCAGAGTTTCACTGTCTGGTGATGTTGATTTCTGCCTTCTACCTGTCCAGGCAGATTTAGTGGAATGGATTTTTGATTCTTTGCTTAGTCGAAGTTGTTTTAGGAGCATCATTATCTCTGAAGGTGATTTAACTTACAGGAAACACATTCAGCTTCTTGCAGTGTGTACATCAAAAAAATTTGAGTAGGTAATTAATCTGAGGAACTGGAAATTAATTGGGAGGGAAATTGTTTTTTTAAAGATGTGCTAAATAATTACCATTTTTCTATATTTAGCTGACTATTGAAGTGATACAAGATGTAAAGAAGATAAATCTGTATAGCCCAGTACTCCTTCTTTTAGAGGGACAGTACACTAATTCAAACAGCCAAATATTTCTTCCCTTAACTCACTGAATGCTTTAAGTGCAGAAAGCTGTTGGGTGTCAAGAAGGTTTGGGAGCTACTTGATACCTGGCTTGTTGTAATACACTTTTGAAAATTTCAGCTTCCTTAATAGTTTTCCAGAACTAAAAAGCATCCATGTGAGTACTTCATAGCAGGGAGGCCTGGAGGCTCTGCTGTTCCTCAGGCTCTGTGTTGATGTCTGAGGAATGAC
The DNA here is from genome assembly GCA_013396655.1 of Campylorhamphus procurvoides. Taxonomy (NCBI): domain Eukaryota; kingdom Metazoa; phylum Chordata; class Aves; order Passeriformes; family Dendrocolaptidae; genus Campylorhamphus; species Campylorhamphus procurvoides. The sequence continues at coordinate 588,312 of WBMV01016874.1, read as the reverse complement.
CATGGGAGTTGTGCCACCCTTTACAAGCCTCAGCTGTGTCAGCTCCTGCTGAGCTGTTTTTGGGAAGCAAACAAACCAATAGCAGTGTCAGGATATCTCTGGGCTCTCCCTTAAGGGATAAAATGGCACGCTGAAGCTTTTGAAGAAGCATTTACTTTGTTTTCCTCTGGACTTTGCAATTTACTCAGAGGTAACCATGACCATTTGGTGATTGGAAATCACTACTGAGTGGAAGAGATGGTGCCAGAAGCACACCAAGGCCATGGTAATGGTGCTCAGGGTGTTTGAGAAAGGGGATGCTTTGAGGAAAGTTTTGCATATTTTTACACTCCACAAGGCCTTGTAGGAGACTTAAATACTGCAAACTGTCAGATTAGATCCAGGCTCTTTGTTACCTGTGGAGTCTGGTGAGTGACTACCAAAAGAGAGCAGGAGGCTGTTAAATGAAGAGTGTTGATGGCACGGCATGTTAGTTTTGGTGGTGCTGAGTTGAACTTTCAGCCACTTGGTAATGATGGTGGCACTCTTGAAGTCAGTCTTTTCCTTGTTTCATTGAAATGAATTGAAATGTGATGAGTGAAGATTGTGTGCAATGTATCAGTTGCATTTTTGTGTCTGACCATAGCAAGGACTAATTTAGTGAGAAGCACGTTAGAACTCTATGGCTTCTGGTTAGCATCTGATTGAGGACGATTCTCATGAAGTGGCTGCGAGTGTCAACGTGTAATAATGTGGGGCAGTGTGTCAGTATCACAGAGACACTCTATTAGAGATTATATGGAATTAATTGTAGACAGCAATGCTGTAAATGTTAAACAAGCACAGAGTGTGACAGAGCGGATACTGCCAGAGTATTAAGAATATATTGCAGAACATAGACGAGAAGATGCCTCTTACTCCCAGTGGGGCCCATGTCTGAAGGTGCCTGATTTCAGGGTGTTAATTTGTAGGATGGGAACATCAGAAAACTGCTGTTTAAATAAGTCAGGCTGCATAGACAAGAGAGTGGAGGACGTTTTCTAATGATGATTGATGAAGAGCTGGATTTTAAGGAGCTTTTCAAAAGGGAGATTGTGGAGGGTGTGTTTGCATACTTTGGCTTTTTAAAGAGATCACTTTAGCGGGATCACGGTAGGCTGAGACAGCTCTGCCAGGCCATCTGATACAGCTGGGGAGAGGGGAGATGAGGCAGAATGGGCAGCTTTAGTACATTTTCACTTTTCAACTGCTCGAGATAATTTTGAACGATCTTTTTGCTGTTTTGCTCAAAGGAATGAATCCTGAAGGGATTGTCAACAGTGTTATTGAGATAAAGGTAAGGAGGTTACAGTTCCTGGATATTGTACTCTGCAGTGAGGAAATAAGAGAATGTAACTTTGGGGTTATCTGAGGGAAACCCTCAATGCTTCTGGCATTTTGAGAAGTCTGCCTTTCAGATCATGACTAAATGTGTATAGAAAGAGAAGGGATACGTTTTAAATTGGGGGGAACAGGTATTTCTTACTTTAATTTGTATCACTGCAGATTATTGTGTATTAATTATTTGCAAAGACGTGTTGTGGATTGAGCAGAATGTGAAAGATAAACTGTTCTACAGCATTCCAGTCTTATTTTTATATCTGTATTTGCCTGTCTGATGAGCAAAAGAAAACTCATGGTCTTGTGTGTCACATTAAGAAAGCAGTGCTGACTGAAGCCTGTTTACTTAGCCCCAAGTAAAGCTGATCATTACTATGCATGTGTTTAGAGCCACTGCAGATTTGAATGTGGGGAAGGCAATTCAGAAAGGCTTTGAGGTTTCTTTTTCCCTGTTGACTTGCTTTAGTGTCTGGCAGTGTCTGGAGAGGAACTGAAAAGCAGATTTATAATTTCTAAAACATTAGGTTATATTTTAGTGACTAAAGTGGAGCAAGAGAATGACCAAGTAGCTGAGGTTGGAAGGGACCTCTGGAGGTCACCTGGAGCTGATTGCCCAGGACCATGTCTAGATGGCTTTTGAGTATCTCTAAGGATGGATACTCTGCAACCTCCCAGGGCATTCTCTGCCAGTGCTCAGTCACCTTACAGTAAAAATGTGTTTGCTGGTGTTCAGACAGAACCTCTTGTGTTTGATTTTGTGCCCAAAACCTCTTGTCCTTTCACTGGGCACCACTGGCTCCCTGCACCATCCCTTCAGGTATTTATTTACACTGATGAGATCCCTCATGATTTTTCACTTTTCAGGCTGTCTCATATTCTGCTGGGTGCCCACCAGTGACCATCCATCCTTTTCTCCCAAGCTCCTGTCCAGCTGAGTGGCTGGAACATGTGTTGGTGTCTGGGGTGGTTCTTCACAGGGCCAGGACCATGAACTTCCCTGTGTTGAACTGAAAGGCAAACTTGAAGTGAAATCTTTAGATAATGTTTTTAAACCACCACCAAGCATGCCAAGATGCTGAAAAATTCCAGGGGTAGCCCATTGTAAAATAAACAGAACATCTTAAGGTGCACACCTTAGGTTCAGATGATAATGGTAAAAAGAATCTGCTGGTTTAGAAGAATGGGAGTTTATTTCATGTGGTGTGGTCGAAACAGAATACTGATTTTTTGATGGCATTTTCTTTGTTTCCAGAACTTTTCAAGTGACCAGTTCAAAGAAGAAAGGTTGTAAGGTATATCCACTTCAGCTTCTAGATGATGTTATAGTTCAATGCTGCCTGTGGTCTTTTCAAGTAAACTGCTTATGGTTTCCACCTGAATGTTGTTTATTCAGGGAAATCTTCTACCAAAGCAGAATGGAAAACACAGTTGTGAGGTGCAGTTGGAGGCAAAGACAGAAAAGTCAAACTAAGTGCTACTTTTATTTTTAGTGGCAGTAAGAATTAAGAGATTAATGTTGAGTTTCCATCTCTGAAGTAGTGTTACTGGCATTAGGAGTTGGATTCAAATCTGTGAGAGCAATAATTTAATGCTAAATGCTGGAGGTTTTCGGTTCTTGTACAACAACAGTGTAGCCTCATGATAGGATAAAACACTGCATTGTACCTGTCTGGTCAGGTATCTGTCAGACTTTGAGTGAGGAAGGGATGGTGGTGGTTTTAGCCTAAAAGTTCTCCAGACACATTTTTCATTGCATCTTTAATGGTTTAGGAAATTTCTCATGCTGAGCCTGTTTTGTCCTGACCAGGCTGTTCCATGGCCCATCTCCTCACTCAGTTTAATGGGTTGTCATGGAAGCACAGGCCTGTCAGGCCAGCGTGGCTCAGTAGGAGTTAAGGCTGGAAACACTTTACACTGTGTGGAAGATCAGTCTTCCTTTCTGTTCAGAAATGTCTCCTTTAAATTAACTAGAGCTGAAACTGGATCAGACCTACTGGAAGCTTACAGAGGCAGGATTCAGTTCTCTTGTCATTAGTGGTTTGGAGTTTTTTTGTATTTGGAGGTTACTGTGGAAGGTGAATGGGAATAGCAGCAGGATCGTTTGAATTAACCTGGAATTTTAAGAATGATAAAATTCAAAAGTTAAGTAATAGAAGGTAAATGTAATATGTCTCTTCTGCAGTACTGGGTGCACTGTCTGTGCTAGCTCCAGTGCTCAATATGTAGGAGTTGACTTCTTTCCCTTTGCTGCCTCTTCCAAAGTTCTACTTGGTGCTCTTTCCAGAGCAGGCATGTTGTGTGAGGCTCCTGATCTGTGAGTCAGAGCAGGGATATGCAGAGTGCTGTAGAAAGGCTGGGCATCTTTGTGCACTGTTATTTTGCCATACATGGTCTATGTGTTTGGTTGCACGTTCTGTGTGTGGTTGTGACCCCACTCTTGAGTGACCTATTTCTGCATTTTTCATGCTGTAGATTTTATTAAAGAAGAGGGCTCAGTTAATGGTAATGTCTCCCTCAGTAGCTCTGTGCGTGGGAGTTGAAGACAGAAGGAATTGTATCACAAGGACAACAGTTAAGTTCCTGAAATCTTCTTTTATTCAGTAAAAGATAGTTGGACTGATAGGAGAACCTTGGAGACAGGTATAAAAAGCTTTCATGAGTAAAAGAGGTAAATAGATTGTACTGAGGGTAAAAAAACTTCACTGTTTTGGTCAGGAAAGTGATCTGTTAAAACTATTGCGAACTGCCCAAGTTGACTGTTGCCAATCACAAGACGCAGTGCTGGAGGGGCCGTTTTGCAGAGGAAATTGTTCTTAAGTAATTGGAGGACAAACATTTGGTAGTTCAGCAGTGTGGTTGAGTACACGCCAGCTTTTAATTGGGGTATATGAATCCTGCTGATGTTTCCAGAGGCATTTGGAATGACAGCAAACTAGTGAGCCAAGTGCAGGAGGATCATTGCTGGGGAAATACTCCCCGTGAAATTTGCAGATTTTAAGGGGCCAGAAAGGCTGTCGTTGTCATCCTTTAAATGTGACAGGTGCCAATCAAATGGAGAAATGTTAAGACTTTTCCTTCCTGTTCTTTCTTGGAATTGATGAGAGATTTCCATTGCAGTAGGTTTGGAGAATTCCAATTCCACATTTCTTACGTGCCATGAAGTAGTGTGATGTTGATATAGCAGTGAGGCACCTTAACTACACCATGGCTTTTGGAATGTGGTAATTGGCATTGTTACCGTCAGGGTTAATGTCTTTGTTTTTCTTTCTTGTGCTTGGAAGGCCTACAGAGAACAGTCAGAACCTCCTGTGCCATGAGGCTCCCTGGTTTTATTTACTTTTCTACAGAAAGAATCTAAAAAGGATCCTAGGCTGTTTGGTTTGTCTTCCCCCTCTTGTTGTATGCCTCTTTCATGTTGTATGCCTTGTTTTTATTAAACTGAACAAGGCAGTAGAAAAGTCTGCACATACTTAGGGCCAGAGCTCCTCTTGCTGCCAAGAGTCAGGACAAGCTTTGTGAGCCCATCATTAGGCTGCAGAAGGGTTTTGTAGTGGCTCTTGTCCTGGGGAGCTTTGCTCCAGTGTATTTTTTACAGAAAAGTCTGTTATTTCAGCTGTGAGGAACTCGTGGCACTCTGTGTGTGTGTTGACCACCTCTGTGAGGAGAGCTTATCAGGAAACAGTTATTCTCTGAAGTTTGGAATAGGTTATCCAAAAATTGCTCTCTTGCCCAGTGAGTGACGTGACTTTAAAGACTTCTGTGTGCAAAATCTGACATGATGCAAGTACTAAGTCTGATGATTTGAATCCTAGATAACATTCTAGATTTCTTGGGTAACAGTGTAAAGAGGGAAGGTATATTTGGGCACCGTGTAATGTCTTGCCCCATTCAGGGGTCTAGACCCAGGAGAGTTGTGCCTCCTGTTCACTCCCTCTTCATGTTATCACTACAGGCTCAGGGTATTTGGCTGTGCTGCAGTCTCTTCAGCTGGGCATGTTCCTCCCAGAGCAGAGGAAAAGGAGCTGTAGCAGTTTCTTGTTCTGTCTCTACAGTGGCTACTTTGTCTCCTCCCCTGTGGGGAGACAAGTGGACAGCCCTGGGGCAGGTTACATGTCTCTGAACATTTTGACAGAGTGAATAATCTGTGCCCTGCATGGGCTGAGCTGGAGGCAGGGGATGTGCCAGGAGGTACGCACAGCTCTCGGGCTGAGGGTTGGCCCTTTCGCTGTGTCTGTTGCCAGCAGCAGCGGGGGCTCCAGATGCTTACCCGGTGCATTCACTGGGTGGTAAGAGACGCAGCAAGTGAAACACGTGTAGTAAACACTGCCCACAGAGTGTAGCTGTGAGGAGTCTGTGCACATACGTAGGATGTCTGATCTGTTTCTGCTGGATAGTCAAAAAATAGAGGGGAGCAATTTGTAGATAAGTGTGCGATGTTCCTATACTGTGTGTGAAACAGCTTATTGGAGATGACATCAGATTGCTGGCCTACCTACTGCTGGTTGTGTTTCCTGTTTGAAAGCTCTCATTTGAATACTGTGGTATCTCTGTCTTCTCTCCATTTTTCTAGTTTATTTGGTGGTGTGGATGCATCAGGGTGCCCATGTTTTGTGCTGTTTGCCCAGTCAGACATAGCCTGGAGTCCTTGGTTACAGAGACGTCCAGCAGGCAGGCGTGTGAATGCTGTAGCAATTGCAGGTACACAAGCAAACCCTGCCAACATGTTCTGGCAGTACTGTTTTGGTTGTCAGGGAGCTTTTGCAGGCGATCTCTGTTCCCAGGCTGATGTGAGGCACCTTCCCCCTGGAGCATTGCCCTCTGTCTTCCTCCTCTGATGACTGTCAGGAGAGAATGTGACCGCCTGTAACTTGTCGAGGGGATTGGTCTGTAGAGAGCGCTTGGAAGGAGAGGTTACTCATCCTGAACATCCTGTCTCTGTTCTCTTTGTCACTAAAAACCCATTAGCAGCCCCTTATCGGCTGGTGCTGCGTCGTTGGATTAATGCAAGACATCTTCTGGGGGGACCATCTCAAGGTTGGAAGATGAAGTGATGTTTCTGAAAGCCTGAGAAAGGTAGAGTTATTTGAGTAGAAACTCTGTAAATCTTTCTGAGCTGGATTAAATTTACTGATTAGTGCATCTCAAGCTCACATTGCTCTTCTTAATGTAACTAGTCTTCCAAAATGGGAAGATTTAAAAAAAAAAAAGGTGTGTAAGTTTTGGCAGCATTTGGTGTCTTAACTACTCACTGTCAAATTTGCACCATGTCCTATCAATTTTCCTGCTCACTGGTGCTAGGAGAGTGGCCACACCAAGAGAGGAGTCATTACTCACCTGCAAATCTGTTTAAAAGTTGATGTGTTAACTGGAAGGGTTGCTTTTAAAGAGTGGAAGGGAAGGAGAGAAACACCAGATGCTCTCAGCTGGTTGCAAACAGAAGACTTTATTTACTTTAGATAAGCCACTTTTCTGTCTGTTTCGTAATTTCTGTCATCATTTTGTTTGCTTATTTAAAAAACAAAACAAAATTAGTCTTAAAAGGAAGTGGCTTTAGAGAATAACTTTCTCTCAGGATTGGTATTCTAGATTGCTTCAAAGATGTGTCCTCAATATTGAATTTTGGGTCTGTGTAGTAAACTTTATTGATTGTTGGAAATGGATTGGTTCGGGTGCCGTTCTGCGGGTGAAGCACATCAGCTTTATACAAATTCTAATGCTCTTGGCTGGGACTGAATGGAAGTTACTCGAGTGAGAATTTCCCAATGACACTAGAGCCTGAAAATTGGCATTGTGCAATATGCCTGGTTACAATGAAGCAGCTTTACTGGAATACAACAAAAAGGCTATGTTCTTAGATTAAAAAAAAAAAAGAAGGCGGATTTGATTGTTTTACGTAGGTGATTCAGAAGCTCAAACTTCCTTTTTACAAAAACCCATGAAAGTAGTCTTTTGAAATGACTGCAGTGAGTAATTCTTACACTGCATTCACAGTTATCCCAATGAGCACGCATCAACTAAAACCACATAGTTCAAATTCCTGCATCAGTGCTGTTTCTGCAGTAATGGGAAAGCCTGGATTTGCTGGAATGGACACTTTATCTGTACAAATATAAATAGCAACCAAAATAAAAACTAGGAAAAAATTTTAATACGGCACAGGAAGAAAAGATTAAGAGATTTCTGGAAAAGGGTCTTTTGTAATCAAACCCATGTAGGAGATAGCAGGAAGAAATAAATCAGGTACCCGGGCCAATGCAGCAGCTGGGATGGAGTCTTGATTACAGACAAAAATTGAAAGAAATGGGAATTCTTCAGGGAAGATCAATCCAGTGAGTATAAACTATTAATTTTCCGTCTGACCTTAGGGCAAAGACAGTTCAATATCAGGTGCTGGTACTGGGTCTGTGGTACTTACAGGGCCCATGGTGGGCCCCTGAGAATCGACTGTGACTATTACTTTGCTAACTTTTACCATTTTTACATACTTTTGAGAAGTATTTCCTTCTTTCATTGATTTTTTGTTTTGTTTTGTTTTAGATATCTTTGTCTGGTTTATAGTTATTTGCAGGCTTTAAATAGATCAGATATTTAGTTGAAGATTGAAGATGTAAAGTCATGATTCCCAGAAAGACTGAATAACTTTTAACTGGGAAGCTTTCATATTCATCAAGATTATCAGCTCTTTGGAAAACTCAGCATTCTTTTTTCACATGATTTCTGTAAGCATATGATTTCTAAATGTTTAAAAAAGAAAAGCGCTGATGGGCTTGTAGTTGGGAGGTAGCCTTTGAATTTCTGGACTGAATTTTTGTCACTGTGAGAGATGGTGTGATAGTGCTGGTCTGTGCTGCTCTAGACACTGACTCTGCTGAGCACAAAACCAGGCTAGAGAGGGCAAGGGACAAATGTCTGAGCCTTGCCTGCCTTTCAGCAGGTGTTGCTATTGCCATAGAGCTGTTCACATCTCAGAAAGGTAGATACCAGTATTTATGTGTGTTAGGGTAGCATTTATACTTCTTTAGGATCATCTTGAGTAGATAGAAATGATGATTCTGGGCTGGTGATGTTGAGAGCAGGGAGAAGCCTGAAAGGATCGTCGTGTGTAATAGTTTCTCACAGATGATAGCATGAGCATGTGAAATCCTTATGGAGATCCAAAGTTCTTATCAACTGTCAGTGCTGCATTCTGGTTTTAATCTTTATATTTGAGCATTAGTTGGCATGTGGAATCTTATAATTTACTTGGGTCAAAATGCTCTGATTATGTCTTTATAAATTATGTGCCAATAAATTAATTGTAATCTTTAAAAAGGAAAGAAGCCATAAATAACTTGAGTTTTATTTTGAAGTACACATAACTGGTTTGCAAGTCTTTGGGAGCGGTAGTAAAATATGTCATAAGCAAATAAATTATTTAGACGTTTTTGAGCTTCTTTGTTCTTATTTTCTTTAGTGTAGTGAAGAACACTGTGTGGTTTTGGCTTGAGTGATTTGCTGTCAGGCCTTTTGCATATCTGATTAAATTAATTTTTTTATGTATTCCTTGATTGGGTTTTGTCTTGACATACTGATTGATTCCTCTGTTTTCCTGCATCCAGCTCTGATTACTGTGTGGGCACAAATGATAGCAGGATTCCTTGCTGTCAACAGGCTTCCTTCCAGAAAGCTGACACTTTCTGGAGCGAACACCTCTTCTTCGAGAGAAGACAAATAGTTTTGCAAGAACTGATCTGCTACTTCATGAGCAACCACTTTTGCTTCTGCTGAAATCTGAAGACTAGCCACTGTTCACATGAGCATCACACAGTGTTTTCATTAATTAAATGCCTCTAGGAAGTTAAGTCGTGGAGTTGGTAACCCTTGAGAAATGGTGTGTTCAGAGGTATGTTGTTTTGTTAGCCTGATGATTTGGTATTTGTCTCACTTAGGGACTGGCTTCATTCCTGTTCTCCATGTCCAGTTGGAGTCACTCTGCTTTGGGCTGGCAGGAAAAGTACTGCATTTAATAAGCTCCAAAGGATTGTCTGGAAACAGCTTTTCATTCCACTGGACTGCTGGAGAAATTCTTCTGACAGTTCTGTTAGGGATGGGAAAGGTCAAGGGGTAAGGCTTGTGCTTGTTTCCAAATACATGGAAATACATCGTAGGTATCCCTGAGGCTGAAGCCACGAATCCTATTTTGTGGAAGCAGCAGAAGGGCCATCACCCCTGGGCTGGTATCAGAGCAACAAGGCTGTATCCATGTTGTGAGCTTAGCTGGGCTGCACATCTCCAGCTCTCCATGTGGTACACGTTTCCTTAGCCAGAAGACTTACAGAAATACTTGTCTCCCTCTCTGCTTTTGAGACTTCTCCTAAATGAATAGGATCCACTTCTGTTAAATTCTTTAACTTTTAAACATGTTTTTATTCCCTCTTGCCTCTTGTCTTCCTTCCCCAGAGGTAGCCCAAGTGTTTTAGAAACAACATAGTCAACTGGAGCTCATTGAATAATTCAACTGTTGCCTGAAGTGATAGGAAAAAGAGGACGACCCATTTAATAAATCAACCAGAGCTAAAAGCTCTGTGGTTTGTAAAAATGTTCGTGTGCCCTCCCTTTGAACTACCCGAATTTGTCTTCTGAAGCAGGTTTTTTCCCCTCTCAGCTGGATGTTCCCTGCTCTGGAAGGGAGCCTCATCTACCTGCAGGTTATTCTTGCAAGTTATTTCTGTTAAGCAGCTCTCTTTCTGAGAATACCGGGAGTGTTGCTCCAGCAGCATGAGACACTCCCTCCATTCCCTCCATCCACATGGTGTTCCTAGATAGCTGTCCTTCTTGTGTTCATCTCTCAGTATTCCTGCTGAGGGCTTCTGAAATATTGTCAAAGCCAGTGCTGCAGCAGGAGCTCCCCAAGAACCATCAGTGGTGCCTCTGGGGCTCCTTCACCATTTTTAACCCAAGAAATAAAGATGTTTTGGGGGCCACTGCAGTGTACTTTCTGAAGTAATGAAAAGTGACCTAGCCGTTTCATATATACTTTTGCTTTCCTTTAAATAAATAACATTTCTCAAAGTACTCTTTATTTCTTGCTTGTGGATTGTTTCTCTGTTACCTAAAACGGATCTAAATGCCGAATACTGTCTTTAAGGGATATTGCACAGTAATACGACCATCTAGGGAAGTTCATAAACCTTTTGCTAAAGACGTTCTTCTGCCTGTAGTCTATGTCAGACTTTTATTTAATCCCTTTGGACAGGCGCTTGCCAGTACCTCAGCGTGGTACTGTATAAATTGCTTTTTCATTGTTGCTGTAATTGTAAAATAATCCCTCTATTATACCCACCCAATGATCACTGCATTATCTTTCTGCTGAGCTGCAACATTTCTTGGTGCCTGGTGGTGTCCTGCCTGTTGAAATTAAAGATGCTTATTAAATTGTCTTTTCAGTTGTGGTTCAGTTGAAAAACTGGCAGAGGGATCAGTACGAGAGACTTGCTACATGTCTTGAAACATCGTCTCACTTGTAGTTTATTGCTTTTTTTATTTTATTTTAATGGTCCCTCCTTCAGCCGCTGTATCTGGGCTCATGTAAACCGTATCGGGTTGCTGAGCTTTGTGTTTCGCGGCTGCCGGGGATGAGTGTGTGAGCACTGCTGTGCATAAATAAATGATTGTAGATTGAAAATCAGGGTCTGGGGCGAAACGATCCATTTGCTTCTCTTGTCTGTTTTGACTGGAGAGTTGAATTAGCAGCTAAAATGTGTGCTGTGGTGTGTTAAATGGCATTGAATAGGAGGCTACAAAGATAATCCTCTGGGGACAGACCACTGAGGTTGGTACCTTTCAACACTGAGCCCGGACAGGCTTTGCTGTTCTCTTGTCACTGCTATTCTCTTGTCACAGCTTTTGCAATGAAATGTTGTGCCCTTCAAAGCATCCCAAACCTCTTCCTTAATCAAGAGGTAGAGTGCAAGGTAACACTAAGCTTGATCATTTTGAAGAGCTTTTGGCTGTTTCTGTTTTCTGCTGTGTTTCTCATTTTGTAAATGGTTGGATTGCTTTCTCTGCAGCTGTAAGGCAAAACGCTTCTCATTGCAACATGAGGCTTCTCCCCCAGCCCTTCTCACAAGTGCATTCAAAACTAAATTAAAAAAAGCAAAAACCCAATTTTCTCTTGAAATACAGTCAAATTCAGATGACTTACTACTTAAATAGAGTGTCTGCAAATGAAGCTTTCACTGGCCACATGGAGTGGTAGGAGGAAAGGACTAGTGACTAGTCTTGAAGTGTTCAGTCTCATGTCTACTATCAGGAGTGTATTTTCCAAAGAGAGGTTGGAGATTTTTTGTTTTGGTTTGATTTGAAGCTCCATTTAATACTAAGCCTGCCAGTTTTCACAGATCAGCTTTAATTTTATCTTCCCCACTTGCCATACCAACAGCAAAATGTTATCAAATGTATGACCAGGCCACATCAATAAATTCTAAATGCGTCTTAAATTATTTTGTCTGCCTTGCACATTTTTATGAGGTTGTTGAAAGGCTCACTTGATGTACGTTCAGATGAGCAGGGGAAATTAAACTGTGTTCCCCTTTCTTTTCTCTTCCCTCCCCAAGACAGACTGATGTGATTTGGCTGGAAATTGCAAAATGTCTTTTAAAGGTCTCTGAAGTAGTCAACAGGATTGGTGTCAATGGTCCTTTTTCAAAAGAATATCTGTAAATGCTTTTTAAAAAAAATTATTACTCAGAAACGGAAAACCTGGGGGCTTTTCCCCATGAAATCTTAGCCTACTACTGAACAACTGCCCTAGCTTGATGGAAAATCTGTTCTGTTACTGTAGGACAAAACATCCAGGGTATGTGATTTTACTGTATCATCGTGATGCAGCTACATTAAGGGAGTTGTCACCTGGATTATTTTTCATTACCCTATTGGGGAATCTGGCCCCTTGTGGCGTTAAGAGCTTCAGAAGGTTGTGATGTGTTCTGGTGGGTGGTTTGCTGTGGGATGTGCTCAGACAGAAGGCTGGCTCGGCACAACCTGCTGGGTGCCTACCAGTCACTGTAGGCTGCTGTTGTGGAAACTGGTTCCAAAATGATTTGTTCCATCTTGTATTGCCTCTGCAGTCTGTAGTGCCCTATTCACACTTCCCTGTGCATTGGAGATGAAATCTGTTACCACATAAGGTTTATTTGCTTATTATAAGGCAAATAATGCTTTTCTGCTGTAAAGGATTGTGTTCTTTCCAGGTGTGCATCTGCTTATGCTTCTGGGAGAAATACTGGGTGTCAGTAGAACTCGAGTGCTTTGGAAAATGTTGCCCAGGAAAACAGGAAAAAAAAATTAGCTTGGGAAAACATCAAGCCAGTAAAACTAGAACTGTCTAGTGATTTATTTCATCTGCATTGAATTAGCATTAAATCATAGAAGTTTTGTGGGTATCATTCAACCACTACCTAAATAACTTACTTGTAAAGCCACCCTTTTGACCAAAAGAATTACTCCTTTCTGTAGACAGCTGTTTCTGGCCTGTTAGTCTGTCAGAATGACTGCTCTTCTGTGCTTGGCTTTCTGACAACACAGGAAAATATTTGGGCAGGTTTCTGTAGGTAACCCCTGACATCCTTCAAGTGCAAAAGCATTTTGTTTCAAAGCTTGGGATATATCTCCATGCTAAGGTGGTGGAGTGATTTGGATGGCTCAGCTGGAGAGCAGTTGCTCTGTTTTTGTGGGAGAGGGATGATGCTGCTGGAAGGCCAGCAGCTCTTTGGCTGCCTGCCCTGCAGCCTGCCGGCAGGTCCTGTTACACAAACCAGCCTCACCAGCACAGCAGATGGTGAGACCAGAGCCGTGGTGAGCTGTGCAGTAACGAGGAATGATTGCTTGGAGTGAACTTCATCTATTGATTAATTGATGTGGAAATCAGCAGCAAGGGTGTGAAGAAATGGAAATGGCTGTCCCTGGAAGGATCACTGTAAAGTAAGGGTAGGAGTGAACTGATGAACTACCGAAAGAACTGAAGAGACTTTGTAAGAGAGGCATGTAAGCGTGTGTACAACAGACAGTCAAAATTGGTTGTAAGACTAGAAGATTTGCAGAATGATGCTCTGTTTTCCAGCTGTTGATCTAAGCAGGACTCACATTCACATGACTGGGAGAATTCTTCAGGCTTGGTACTTGTTGCAACAGCCACACTTCTTTTCATGTCTGTGTAAAGAAATAGCAGAGTTAGGGTTTGACCTGCGAGTGTATTTAAAGCTGGCTTCAGTTTGGAGACTAGAGGTGAACTTTGTTACATGTTTAGAAAGCACATGGATGATCTGCAGGAGGAGAAAATATTTGAAAAGTTCATGTTAGTGTTGAGATTGAACTGCAGGACTTTAATCTGGTAGAAAAGGGTTCTCTCACCATGCAGGAATAAGAAACATGTTTCTGAAATACTTGATCTACGTTTGTAGATATGGAGTTTTTATTTGCTTGCCAACTGAAAGGTAAGAATTTCTCTAAGCTGGGTTGTTATCTCCTTCGTAGTTTGCTTTTTGTCTTGCTTTGTTATTAGTCCATATTAAAGAGTCCAGGAGATGATTGTGCTGATACTTCCCAGGAGGAAAGAAGCTTCTATAAATAGAGCAACTTCAGCAAAAATTTAGATTAGGCTTTGTGGAATTCAAGCTGAGGCTCTACAAACAACCTGAAAGCTTACAGGTCATAAAGCTTCTTGTAAAGAAGATAAACGTGTCTTTCTGCCTCTACAGATGGATGCTATAGGGGTAGTTCCTTTATCACCCTTTTCCTCAGGTTCTCTGTTATGCTACTGGAGGAGGCAGGGATCCCACTTTGGAGTCCTGTTTCCTGTACATCTCTTAAAATGAGCCATCTCTAGAACACAGCACAAAGTATGCTAAGAATGGCTGTGATGGACAGCAGGTTGCAGGACTAATAAGAGAGAGATGGTTTATTTTGGCCCAGTGCCTTTGATTGAATGGGGCTGGGAATAAAAACTCTGAGGCAGAGCTCCTGTGAATTGTATCTGATGGCTGGAAAGAGGTTGTTGTGAAAGGCAAGGAATAAATGGCTCCTGCCAATGTATTGGTCAAAGAACTGCTTTTTCAGGGTTACTTAAATGGAGTCTGAGAGCTTTGGGCATGTACTGAAGGGTACAGATGTTGGGCATCAGGTGCTAAGGTAGGGTGGGCAGTAAAGAAGCAGAGAGAATGCTGTTTGAAAATACCAAAGGAGATCAGAACCACTCCAGAAATAGTAGCTGATGTTGAGAATTGAAGAACATTTACTAGATCCTGACCACAGCCTGGGAAATGCTTAGGTAAAGTTTAGGAAACACACATGAATTTCAGATAAATTAAAGGAAAAAAGTATGAGGGGAAGAGGACAAGATGCCAAAATACTTCAGGGCCCTGGCCAGGCGCGTGGTGCCGGTGAGCTTCTGAGGACTGAGTGTTTTTCTTTGGTTGTTTCACTGTTGAATGCTGGTATGTTCTCACTGCCATGAGAGGGAATTGCTGTCAATGTTCATGGAAGTTCTGCAGTTCGAAGTCCTGTGGACTTAATCCTTCATGTTTGAGTTCAACAACATTTTGCATTTTAGCAGGAGCCTAAAGTGATGTGCAACATCTGTGTAGAGCATTGCTGAAATTCCTGATAAATGAGTTCCAGAGACAACCTTCCACTTGTGGGACATTGTGCAAAATCTTCTGCACAGAAGGAAAAGCTTCATCAGCCAAGCTGTGCAGTGGCCTGAAAAGTTAAAGAACCAGAGTCCTGTTTGGATGATGGAAAAGACAGGGGTCTGTTTGTCAAACAGTGATACGCTGCAGACTTACTTAGTATTGTTCACCGCTAATGTGTCACATAAGCTCAGGATAACTGGAGCACTGGGGAATGATCTGTTGACAGTTCATGCCTCAGTTTCCTCTTCTGTGAAATACACAGCCTTTAAAATGAGTGCTACTTTTGAAGTTCTTAGGGCATAGAGAAGGTGGTGATTGTGAAATGTAAAATATTGTTGGAAGGTGGTTGAATTATTTCAAGTTATACAATACGAATGAAAACAGGGCCCTTATTTGCTTGGGACATCTCCTGCAGTATTGGAGAGCTGTTGCTGTCTCTGCTTTGTAGCAAGGTCACTTCTGTCAATACCATCCAGATGTGTATCCTCAGGGTTTGTCTAAACATGGTTTTCACTGCATGGTGTTAATAGCTCTTATGCTGTCTCCTGGCAGGGTCCCACCCTTGTCCTTTCACCTCTGTGTTTATCCACTTTTGCTGCTGCCTTCATACTGCTTTCTGTCTTTGTCTATTCATCTGTCTTGATGCAACAGTTTTGGGGAATAAATCTTGGCTGCTTCCCTTGTGTGAGAGAGAAAAATTCAAATAAAAACACATAAAACCAAAAAGGGAGGGAGTAGGAACCCCATTACGGAGGGATGGTGGATAGGAACAAACGTCAAAATTTCTGCCTCTGTGACTCTTTCTAGCAGCAGAGAAGCAGTGTAAATTTTGGAATAGGTAAAATAGTGCAGGGTTAACCATTCTGGAAGTCATCTTATATTAAGATATTTGTGGTATTCAAAATGGATTGATTTAAATGGAGAGCAGCAGGCAGCTCGGGATGCATTCATACCCGCGGCACAGTGTAACAGCAGTGGCAGCACCTGCATAGGTGCACTCGGGTCTTGCAAGAGAGGAAGGTCTGCTCTTAGATGACATTTTGTCATCTCTGCTCTTGCTTCTGTTGACAAATACCAGGTGATTTTTAGTTAAGCTCAGGAAAAGGTTATGAAGGTTTTTCCTCTTTGCTGGTGGGTGCAGAAGGGACGCTGTGGATGTGCGAATGTGAAGGATGAAACCAAGCATGTTCTCTTCAAAATGTGGAACGTGATACTGCCATTGCTCAAGGCATCAGTACTGAAGCCGTGTAAGAGATAACTGCTTTGAGCCAGCATGGCCACTCTCCAATCAAAACTTCATTTTTTGCCTGATTGTGTTGGCCTGAGCAAGTCAAATGTTACCCAATTTTCTGACCCAGTTCTGTTTTGTGCCTCCGGGACAAACTCTCTTGTATGCTTCTGTCTTTTCAGTGTGTTTGTGTGAGTTCCTGAGCCATTTCAGAGGTGGGGGAGAGTAGTATAACACTCAAGAAAAAAAATAATAAAAGCTTCCAGTTGTTTTTTGTTTTTTTCCCCTCTGGCTTTTGTTTTCCTCAGATTTTTTTTTTCCTAGCAGATGCAATGTGTTCCTTCATTTGAACTGTTGCAGTGACATGGATATAGCAGAGCTGTGCCTGAGACATGCTGGTATAGGTGATAACTATGAGGGCTCCTGATGAAATTGTCCTGCATCACCAAGTGTTCAGCTCAGACTGGGCTTTCCATTTTAGGATAGCTGCTGTGGTATTGGCCTGAGTTAGACTGCTTGAGCTGGCTAAAAGATCTTTTAAATGAGGTGTGAAGAAACAGACTGAAAATAATCACATGAGTTTGTGAAAAAATAGTTTCTGAGAGGTAAGAATGGTTCCTGGGGCACAGGAGGGGGTGACAAGAGAAGAGCTCAGTGCTAACTACTGATGCTGACATGGCATTTGGCTGCCCAGCTGCAGAACAGGAAGCAAGCACATTTTTTTTCTCAGTTTTGTGAAGTGGCTAAGAACCTAGGGCTTACCTGGGGTGGAGTTCTAATTCAAAGGTGCCCCTTGTCAATGGGGTTTATTGATCCTGGTTTATAACGTTCAGTTGGGAAATTTCTCTTCCTTCCAACATTTTGCTTGCCTGATGCTTAGTTGTGCATTGGTTGCATGAGCCAGACTTGGCTCTTGACTCAAATGGAGCCACAGTCGTTTAATAGGGCTGTGCTGGAAATGAATTTTCCTCTCGGTGCTAAATCTGGGACGCTAGTCAAGTAGGTTCTGCTGTCCCAAACATACTCTTAAGTCCTTCACTGCAGGGTCAAAGTTCTGCACAGGACTCTGCGTGTGCATAAGAGCTGCGTTTTTTTTTTAATTTAATAACACAGCTGCTCTAAATAATGTGCCTACACAGCAGTTGGGAGAGAAAATGGTTGGCTTTTGTTTAACATTTTTAATTGGCATTGGTGTGCTGTGTAAATTCGCCTTGGCTGTCTTAATAATAGTTGGACAGATTTACATCTTTTCACTTTCTCACATCCAAATTACTGTAATTTCTCAGAAGGGCATACTGTTTTATATAAAGTTTGCATACATTGTGTGGCTGCACTTCTGTGGCTATATTACAATATCATTTTTGTCTCCTGTGTAAATCTTCAGATTAACATCCCTGGTGCCTGCTGAAGTAATGATCTGCATCATTTCAGGTGCACAGTGAACAGTCTAAACAGAGTAAAGCATTTGGCATTTCCTATACCACTGCTAGATGGAAAATCAGTTTCATGACTTTCGAATGCTTTAATTCATTATTAGCTTAAGAAGCTTTTATTGCCAAAGTGGAGGGGTTGGTGTTAGTTACTGTGCTGTAATTGCAGGCACAAAGGTATGTGCTCACCCCTTCTCAGAGCACAAGTGATTCCATGGCTAAAAACTGCGGTGTGAGGGAGGGCAATTAAAAGGAATTATTACAAAAAACAGTTTGTACTGAAGCCTTTGACTTCCCACACCC